>LPNX010490181.1:376392-442633 GCA_001517045.1 Pseudotsuga menziesii | reverse complement strand
AATAACACATTCAAGCATAAGCATAGAATAGACAGAAAATGGAAGCTAAACATATGATAACAAAAGAGCTTATATTAGGTCATGAGCAATATGAGAAGCTTTACAATAGCAATGGTCTACAAGTCCCCAAAGTCTAACCATTTTAATCAAATAAGTATTAGGCTTTATAGCCTTTACAAAAATAATTAGATCCTGAAAAATTGGATCTGATTTACTAAAAATAGACAAAATAATTGTTTTTGCATAATCAGGTCAAAAAACCCTAATTTAACTACTAGTCTAACTAACTGTAGAATTCGTTCGTTGTTTGAACCTTTTGATAACTAAATTAATTACTGGAAATCACTGCCACTGGTCCTCTATTGGTTAAGTCACTGTTTCACTTTGACAGTTAAGTGTTGGTGACCTTTTCTTCCTTTATATCACAGCAAAACTTTAGCATACCTTCCCTGATGTTTTCTTCAGCATCCTTCATCTTTATAATTTGTCCCTGAGCTATTAATGTTCACCCAAAACTGGTCCTTCATGTCAAAATTCAATCTTATGCCTCTTTTTGCTTTCGGTGGTTAAGAGGCCAAAATATCAGAATTGTTAGCTACCGAAAGTAGTGCTTTCGGTGGCTAATGAATTTCCTCAGCATCTGCCTAAACCACCGAAATCCTTATTCTTCAAAAAATATTAAGCCATCTCCAAAATTGTTGTTCCAAGTTTGGCTACTCAACTTTCTTCTTCAATAAGCTCTATGTTAGGAGGGTTAACAGTAGCCTGGCTTGCTTTTGGAGGCTGAAGGCTTACTGCAGCTTCAGCTAGGGTTTCCAAGGTGAGGTGAGTGCTAGGGTTTAGCTTGGCCTCCTTCATCTGTAGTATATGAAGACTAATCATCGTATACAATCTTGTGTTGTATTTCAGGTACCTTTAATTTAATCTTTTTAGGAAAGCATATCTTTCCCTCAGCTCTAGGTAAGATTTATGCAGCAGCTTGTTCCTGCTGGTCAATGTAGCATTATTTTTATTCATCTCCCTTTCTAGAATCTCCATCTCATAAAATTTCCTCAGCAACTGATTTATCCTTTGAGTCTTGGGCTTTCTAGAGGAAGCCTTCTCTGCTGGTTCATCTTGCTCTTTTGGTGTAGGTGATGGTAGTTCTTCAATTTCTGCTACAACTTGTAAAGCTAGGTCTGCACCTTCCTCTTGTTCCTCTTCTGAATCTAAGTAGGGTAGGTTCAAAATGTTCTCACCACGTGTTGTAACTTCCTGGCCCTTTTCACTAAAATCCAAGTTTATTTTGACCTTCTTGTCTTTGGAAGAGGAAGGAGGTTGTTTTGATGCTACTGGGGATATAGCCCTTCTCTTCCTTTTCCCACTTCTTGGTGTGCTAGACTTTTTAGCAGGAGACTTCCCCTTCTCTTCTGGTTGCAGGCCTATTTCAAAACCATTCCAAAATAAGAAATGAGGCCATGCAAAATTCCTCCTCTTCAGTAATGCTTGGATCAGAAGTTAGATAAGCCCATGATGAGATAGAATTCCAACAATATTGGTTGGCTAGGCCTTCACCTGGTGTGCCATCTTTGCCAAACTCCTATGTAAGTAAAAAGGCAAATTCAGTGGGCTTCTCCATGTGAAGTGGTTCATCAATTTAAAATGGTAAATCATAGCTCTATTGTATCTCCCTTCACATGTTTTGTAGACTACAATGGCCTTCAGTAGTTGCTGCCACCTCTCTTCCAGCCAGGAGGATGGTACACTTTTCTTCCACACCACTTCCCTATGCTCAGGCTTCAGGTAATATTTGAACTCTACATCCTTTGGTATGGTGGTCTTAAACCACTTCTCTCCTATGCTAGGGAGTTCAGTCACTTCAGTAATTAGGGTTTCATCTATCAGGAATTCTTCTTTTCCTATGACTACCTTGGAGCCATCAAAAGAGAGGGCAAATGCCTCATCCACCTACTGGTGTGAACCTTGAATCTTCTCACAAAACCCATAGCAGCCAACATCCTTGAAAATTGACAGACCTTTGGATGTGCCTCCAGGTAGCTGATGTCTCCCAAATCCTACCTGAGATCAGGTCCTCCCTTCTTCATCTTGTTGAATGCCACTCCTGGGTACATGCAACAATAAATTCAAGTGTTGTTGGATAGTGTTTTAGTAGGCTACTTATCAAAGATGGATTTTTGGTGGAGAGAAATGCTAAATTAGAGGGTGGAGTCTACTGAAGATTTGGCACTGACTATGAGGGATTTCAACTGCATGATTGATGTTGAGTTCAGAAGGTGATGGTTCTATTTGATTTTTTTGAGACCCCTTGCCCAGTAATTGTGTTAAAATCAATCTAGGATACTCAGTGGGATTTTCTGCAGTTCTATGGACAGATGGAGGGAGAAGGAGGGTTTCATTACATCAGTCCTTATCAGTTTCAATAACGACCTCCTTACTCATTTCCTCATGCATTTATGCAACCTCCTGTCCTTTCGGTGGTTTATCACACCCTTTAATGATCGCTGCTTTGCTGACGGGCTGTGATTTGATATATTTTTAATCATTTCTCTCTTTTACCTTTTCGGTGGTTAACAACCTTTAGGAATTTTTTTGCTAGCTGCCAAAAAAGACGGCTTTCAGTGGCCAATGAAATGCTAACCCTTCTGCCCAAGCCACCGAAACTGTTTTCCCAATGTCGCGGTGAAACTCATCTTTCAGCGGATAGTGGTCTCTCCGAAAATCCCTTTTATCCACCGAAAACTTGTCCTTTCGGTGGCTAATGAAACATCAGAGATTTCTCCTAAGCCACTGAAACTACTTTTTCCCCAACGCCTTTTTGGTTGATTTCGATGGTTAACACCCTTCTCGCCTAAGCCACCGAAAGTGCTTTTACCATTTACTCAATCGGGCCCGCTTTTGGTGGTTAACCTTTATTCCGCGTTAAACTGTTAGCTTCCGAAACAAATCCTTTTCGGTGGCTAATGAGCTATTAAGAACCCTGCTTAAGCCACCAAAATATAAAACTTCCAATTTCTTCAACCATAGCACAAATAGAGACTTTCAATTTGTTATTCATCTTTAAATATTTCATGACATGACTTGAATTCTTCATACTATCAAAATAAATTTATTTTGGGAGATAACACAACCCTTGCAAAACCTTACAACAAATATCATAATGCGACAAAATTCATGAAATAACATAACCATAATACAACATAACCATGAAGGAATGTCACAATCCACCATAAGCGTAAAAGAACATCGTAACCAAAGATAACCCTTCATCAATTTCAGAATGCAAAAAAAAAATCAAGGAATGTAGAAAACATAACTAAACCCAACCCTTGCAAAACCTTATAATGAATGTCATAATCCAAGAAAATCAATTTATAAACATAACCATAATGCAACATGACCATTGAGGAAAGTCACGATCCAATATTAGCCTTCATAAATGTTGTAATGCAAGATAACCCTTGATGCATGTCAGAATCCAACAAAACCATTCCAAATGAATCTCATAATCAAACAAAAGAAATTAACGAGCATAACCATAATGCAACATAACCATGCAAAACTTTTGCAATGCAATATGGACCTTCATGAGTGTCGTAACACAATATAACACTCTATGGATGTCAAAATACAACAAAACCATTGCAAACATAAGTAAACCCAACTATTACAAAACCTTACAATCCAACAAAATACAGGAATGAACATAATCATAATAATAAAATAATAATAATAATAATATATTTTTAAGGTCAACGCTAAGTGAGACACCAATTGGTGTATGAGACCCCCTTGTTTGTGGGACAAGGGACCCCCCTCTGTGTAGTGGTTTAACCGCTAAAGTCTACAGAGGTGTACATACCCTACCCCTCTTTGGATTTGAACGTGTGACCTCCTAGGAGGAAACACATGCTCTTAACCATTAGGCCCACTCAATACATCATACCCATGGACAAATAACACAATCCAACATAACCCTAACCCTAGATGAACATAATAACCTAACATAACCATTGACATATGTCATAATGGAACAAAACCAATCCAAATATAACTAAACCCAATTGATACAAAACAATTTAATGAATCTCATAATGCAAAAAAATCTAGTAAGAAGCATTACCATCATGCAACATGACCATGGAGTAATGCCACAATTCAACTTAACACTCAGTGACTATCATAATCCAACATAACACTTCATAAATTAAATAAATATTGTACTGATTACATTACATTGAATGGCATAATGCAACCAAACACATTAATGAACATACCAATAATACAACATATTCATAGAGAAATGGTGCAATCCAACATTACCCTTGATGAACATGGTCACCCAAAATAACCCTTGATGTATGTCAAAATGGAATAAACAATTAAAATATGACTACACCTAACCCTTGTGCAATGTTATAATGAATCACATAATGTGACAAAGCCCACTAAGGAAAATAACCATAATGTTGCAATACAACTTAACATAACCATAATGCAACATGACCATGGACCAATGTCACAATCCAACTTAACACTTAATGAAAATTGTAATCCAACATTCCACTTCATAAACGTTGCAATGCGAGCAAACCATTAAGTAATGTGTCAAATATAACAAAACCATTAAGAAACATTCCAAATATAAATGTGGAAATTTATGTGACAATGCTGTGGTTCTCACAATAAAATATAACCCTTAACAATTGTTGCACTGTTACAATATAATAACAACTTAAACAAACATTCCAAACATAAATCCTAGTGGAATTATAAATTAAATAAATACTGTAGTGATTAGGTTACATTGAATCTCGTAATGCAACCAAACACATTAATGGACATAACCATAATACAACATAATCATTGAGAAATGACCCAATCCAACATAACCCTCGATGAACATCGTCATCCAACATAACCCTTCATAAGAGCTTTGCAATCCAACATAGCCTTTATTAATTGTTACACTATTACAATCTAATAAAATCTTTTAAGAACATTCCACATGCCTATCTCAAAGGTCTTAAATATTAATTAAATATCATATTTAATCAATATATAATACTATTTAAAACAAAATAATAGTTAAAGAATAAATTACACTATTTTTTAATTAATATCTCTATGTAATTACAACTAATCAATAACTTCACGATAACAAAAAAATTAAACAATAATATTTGAATAAATGAATTTAATTAAAATGTCTATCTAAAAATCACTCCACAAAATATTGATTTTTTAATTAAATATTATTAAGTTAGTTTTCACTTATTCAATAAAATTGAATTACTTTTAATTAATCATTAATTTATAAATAAATATTATGTTATATATTTTTATTTATGTATAAATAATTAAACAACATATTCCTATAATATTATAATATGATGGAATTATTCCTAATGTAATTATTAACTATTAATTAAAATTTAAGAACATAATTTAAATACATTAATGATATTATTTCATTAAAAATTATATTGTTAATTAATGAGATAAAATCACTTCATTAACATTGTTTTATTAAGTCAAACTATTGTTTGATTAAGTATCATATTATTACAATTCTTTAAATGACATTAGTTGTATTAATATTTTGTGGATATGTCTACGTGCCCACCCCTTAGTAGCAACAACCTCATTAATTTTATTAATGTGTCCGATTACGTTGATAGGTGTAAATTATGCACATACTTTTTATATTAATGTTTTTCCCTATAGTATGTGCCTAAATTTATGCCTATCGATGTAATCAGACACATCAATAAAATTAATGTGGTTGTTGTTAGTTAAATATGTTCATTGAATATCATATATATACAATCATATATTTATATATATGAACTATTCCTTAGTTGACATTTTTATGTATAATAACTCAATTTTATTTTATATTTACTTTTATCTCATTTAACTCTCACATTCTATGTGTTAGTATTCCCTATATTTTTTTTATAGAACTTGTGTTCATCGAGTCATATAAATTTCCTACTAATAATTGCTATAGACTTTAGCAGTTACATCGTTGCTCAGAGGGAGGTCCCCTGTCCCACAAATAATGGAGTCTCGTACACCAAATTGTTGTTTGGCTTGGCTCGTGACCTTAAAAATAGATTATTATTATTTTTATTATTATCATATACTATAATTCTTATATTGATAATATTTATGATTTCAATAGTCTTTGAGTTATAAATTTTTACAGTCTCTAAGTGATTAATATTAGATATAATCACTTAATGTACGTACATCTATGTAGACTTCAACAGTTACATCATTGCACAAAGGGGGTCCATTGTTCCATAAACAAATGCGTCCCAGACATTAAATTGATGCCTGCCTTGGTTATGACCTTGAAAATATATTATTATTATTATTATTAATATTATATCCTATAATTCTTATACTAGTAACAACCATATTAATTAGAGTGCTTTTAAGATTGAGGCACAATTTTAAGCCAAGACTTCCACAAGTCACTCACTAATAATAAATATACACTAGTAGGCCATTACAAGAATTTATTTGTACATTGAAACAGGGAAATTTCTATCGGTGTTCGTGAAATTGGCACCGTGAGAACCTTCGGCCCTGGAGGTCAGTCGTGACACCTTCGAACTTGCTTAGCTCGTGTTTGCTATGATCTCCCATCATCTTCAGTTCGGAGCCAATCACTTTGGTTGCAAGCCAAGTGATCCATTTGAAGCGATACGCTCCCATGTTTCTATTTTGTTGGTAGCCTAGCTCTTGGTAGATCGAGGAGGTTGATTTGAGGGAGATCCGTTTTGGCCTGGCTGCATGGCCTCCCTTTCTTTGGATCCTCCTCTGGAGGAGCCTCTTTGAATCCTAGATCTTGCTTTCCAGGATTTAGTTGCGAGCACCCCAACTATCTCTGCTAATCTACCTCCTTCCTCCTCTTTTGTCAAACGAGCAGCAGTGCCCAAAGTCCAAATCACATCAGTAGCTTCAAAAATGAAAGCTCTTGCTCTGAGCGATCGAGGCCTCATTGACCAATGCTTTGGGATCTGGACATCACCAAAATATATAGAAATCTGTATCTCTAAAAATTGGATGCCTCTCATAACACGGGGTTTGCAACATTGCTTCTGCGGTAAAGGATTCTATACATTTTTATTCGAAAACAAGGAAGACAAAGACATCATATTTTGAAGCGGCCCTTACTTCATGGGATGTAGATGCTTATATCTAAACTGTTGGAACCTCTCCTTCGATCCAAAAAAGGATGTCCCTTCTGCAGTTCCAGTTTGGGCCCGGCTTCCCCACTTTCCTTTCCATTGCTGGAACAATGAAGCCATTCAAACCATTGGGAACTCTCTAGGAAGATACATTGACAAAGCTGAACCAAAAGGTCCTCTATTTTCCTATGCTAGCATCTGTGTGGAAGTGGACCTAGAGAAAGGATTACCGGAAGGATTCAGCTTATTCATGGATTGATGGGAATTCTATTAGAAGTTATATTACGAACAATTACGATTTAAATGTAGGAAATGCCATGAATATGGATATTTTGTTAAGAATTACCCAAAATCTACCTAGGAGGAGGCTGAGAAAAACCATGAAGAGGGGTGGCAACAATCTAAGAGATGGAAAAAATAAAACCCTACCTCAACTAACATCACTGGAAAAGGGCCATAAAAAGCTCAGGATCAACCTGCTAAGAGAAAGGGAAATTCTATTAGAAACCAATTCTACCCTCTCGAGATTGAAGAAGGAGAAATTTCAGATCTGGGAAATTAGACCAAGGAAGATGGAATAGAAGAGTCCACAACTTCTCTCCCGCTTGTAGTTATTGAAGAGACCACTGCGAAAGAATCCAATGGATTGGCCTCCCTTGAAGGAACCTCGGCAGATATGGTAGAAGCAGATGAAGAGAACAATGAAAAATATCCTAAAGGATTCCCCTCCCTTGGAGGAACTTGGGCATAAATGATAAATCACAACACAATTAATCCAAAAACTACATCCTCAGGTCAATCGTCATCTCAAGAAACCCAGGTAGCAATAGATCTAGGACCATATCAAGCCACGTGGGGAAGAAAATCCCAAAGACAACAAAAGGAGCAAGAGGCAGAGAGAGAACTGGAATTAGGAAGGAAGCTAAGCATAGAGGACATAAGACTTCTACAGAATGTCAAATCCTACAGAAACAAAGACTTCAGATCCCGTGTAGGATCCTACACATCCAAGAAATAATGAAAGTAGTCTCTTGGAACTGCAGAGGCTTGGGAGGATCATTCTAGGTGGAAGCCTTGAAAAACTTACTAAAATCAGAGAAACGAGGAATTCTGCTCATCCAAGATCCTAAGATGCCAGAAGATGAGGTTATGAACCAGTCATCTCTCTTTTGGAAAAATAGTGTTGGGAAGGCCATTAGCTCCAAAGGTTTTCCAGGTGGAATTGTAACTTTTTGCATATCAAATAATTTCATTATTATATTAGCAAAAGGAAACACTCATTGGCTTCTAATATAAAAGCAAAGAAAAAGCAATCAAAACTCTATCTTTATATGCAATGTTTATGGGACTACCCATTACATAGATAAGCTTCAATTTTGGGATTCCTTGCTCACTTTAAGTTTAGATATGCAGGGGGATGACATAATCATATTAGGGGAATTCAACACTACGAAAAAAAGTATGGAGAAGAGAGGAGGATCAATCATTAGGGATCCTTTTGGTGAGAAACTAGAGGATTCGATGGCAGATCTGGACCTTCTAGATCCTATGCCCAAAAATGGGAAATATACATGGAACAATAAGAAAACGGGACCAGGCCACATTGCTGCAAGACTGGACCAGTTTCTGGTAAGTACTTCCTTCCTCCAAAAAGACTTATTTCCTTCTTCGTTCATTATTTCTTTAGCTACCTCAGACTACAAACCCATAACCCTCCTCCTTGCCCTGCCTACTAACCTATACCCCATCCCTTTTAGATTCAATTCCTTGTGGTTGAACAATGAGAACACCCTTGAGATAATCCATACAACTTGGAACTCTACCTTTCTTACTTCACCTAACTTCATTTGGGAATCTAAACTCAGGGCTGTTTGCTCTGCTCTGAAAAATTTGGGCCACCTCTTTCTATTATGAACCTACTCAAGAAAAATAATATCCAAGATGAATTGGATTCCCTCCACTCAAAAATGGAACTTGAAGAAATCACCCTAGAAACCATTGCTTAGGAAAAATCTCTAAATCTGGAAATTCTAAAAACTGTGAGTCAAGAGGAAGAGACCTTGAGAATTAAATCTCACTAACTCTGGCTAAAAGGGGGAGATAAGAACACTAATTATTTCCACAAGCAAACAAAAATTAGAATGAGCTGCAATTGCATTAAAGAATTGAAATATAGTAACAACCAAATTATCACGGAGCAGGATGGCATGAAAGATATGGTTCGACAACACTTCTATCTCTTGCTTTCGAACAACGGTGAGATTGATCCTATTTCCCAAGCTGATATGCTTTCTGGCATTCACTCCAACATCTCAGACAAAGAGAATGAGGAATTGGGAAATCCAATTTTAGGACATGAGATCATTGAGGCAATATGGGCTCTACAACCAGACAAATCCCCTGGACTAGATGGATTTACAATCAACTTCTATCGAGCAGCCTGGGACATTATCAAAGATGATTTAAGGAAGATGCTAAACTAGACTAGGAAAAAAGACAAAATTGTTGGAGTAACTAATTCTACTTTCTTGGCTTTCATCCCTAAAGATAAAAATCCTCTCTCAATCGATAAATTCCAGGCTATCTCCTTATGTAACACTTCTTATAAAATCCTCACCAAAATTCTTGTAACCATAATGAAAAAGATCATGGCCAAAATCATTTTAGACACTCGGGGAGGTTTCATTGCTGACAGACAGATCATGGATAATATAATTATTGTCCAAGAAGATATACACTCCAGCATGGAACAAAAAAAACAAGGTATGGCCATCAAAATGGATATGGGAAATGCTTTTCATAGGGTAAATCATGTCTTTTTGTTTGAGATAATGCATAGGATGGGATTCTCAGCTGATTTTATAATATGGATCAAACCTTGCATCAGCAGGCCATGGATCACACCTCTTGTCAATGGCATACCAACTAGCTTCTTCCAAGCATCTCAAGGCTTCTGTCAAAGCTACTGGTTGTCCCCTTTATTATATTTAATTGTAGTGAAATATTTAAGCAAAAATCTGCAATCCCTACAAAACAATGGAGAACTCAAAGGATTAAGAATTTCCAGAGGTGTCAAAAATGCAAACCATGCCCAATTCGCAGATGATACAATTCTTTTGGGAGGAGCTTCAGTCATAATGGTTGAAAGGTTTAGAGGGGTCATCTCTTCCTTCCTTAAATATTCTGATGGGAAAATAAACACTCTAAAATCCATATTTTACTGTTGGAACTGTCCTGAGTAAACCACGGTTAGAATTTCAAGAACTCTGGGATATGAAGGAAACTCAAATTGGAAATCATTTAGATATCTGGGAGTCTTAATACATAAAGGGAAAAATAAATCATCTGATTAGAGAGCTCTGATAGAAAAAAAAATCCAATCGCTGGGAGCAAATTGGCTCAATCCCACTGGAAAACTGGTTCTCATCAACGTTGTTTTGACAAATTTTCCAATTTATGTCTGCTCAATGGCCTTGACTCCTAAATCCATAGTCTAGGATATCAATAAAGAGATAAGGTTTCTTCTCTAGAAAGGTGTAAAATCCAACGACGCTAAGAAATTTCACCTCATCAAATGGGAAAAATTTTGAAAATAAAAAAAGAATGGAGGAGCTGGCATTAAATCCCTGGAATCCATGAATCTTGCTCTGGGAGAAAAAATCATGTGGCAAATCGTTTTAGTTAGGGAAAAACACATGGTGGAAGAACGTCCTAAGGAAAAAATATCTCAATGGAAATAGGGGAATATGCTTGGACGATATCCCTCTAGTCCATAATTTCTCTCCAATTTGGAAACTCTGTCAAAACATAGCCTTCATCATCCAAAACAATTTGAAATGGGAACCTAGAAATGGAAAACAGATCTGGATTTGGGAGGACAACTTTGGGCAATTTACTCCGGCCAGATACAAATATTCCTATAAGGATCTAAAGCATTAGATAGATGCCCACAATATCTTCATGGTTTATAACATATCAAACTCGCAAAATAATGGGAGCTGGGAAGGATGGAAGAACCTAGAGATTCCATAAAACATAAACATGGACTATCTGGCACTGAAATTGACTCTCCAAGGCTCAGATTCAATCCACCTCAACATTTCAGACACCAGAACCTAGGGAAATTTGGGTATTTACTCTATGAAATCCGGTTACAGCATAATCCATAAGAATAACGAGAAATAAGCCATTTGGGACAACGTTTGGAGTATAGATGGGCTACCTAAAATCAATTTTTTCTGTTGGATTTTGGCACATCATAAAATATTGACAGCATAAAATTAAAAAAAAAGGGAATATAATGACCATCTCGCTGCGTTCTATGCAAAATATTGGAAGAAACTCTAGAAAATCTTTTCTTGGAATGTTCATTCATAAATGAGGTATGGTATACTACCCTCAAAGAACTTCAATTCAATCTCATTTTGCCAACGAATTAGAAAGATTTTTTCATTTGATGGAAATATTTTTACTATGGTTCATTAAACGAGAAGCCATATTTCACAAGAGTGTGGGTTACTCTCCCTAAATTTATGTGCTAGAAAGTTTGGATAGCCAAAAACAAAGGAATCTTCGAAAATGTGGTCCTCTCTCTAGCCAAAATCTTGTCTTCAGAAAAAGGTTTATGGACTGAAGCTCTTCTTTCAAAAGGAGTAGGACACCTACATCTTGAGCCTTTAACCCCAAAAGAAATACCCTGGATTTGTAATCTCATTGTTCCTCACAAGCCAAACTCGAGAGGAACTTATGTTAAGAAACCTCACTCTCTTAAATGGAAGATCCAAAAGAGTCCGGAAAACTTCAACAATTGGTGGACAAAAATGGAATGTCACTCTTTGTTCTTTGATGGTTCCTATAAAGGAAATCCCAGGCTGGCAGATGCGGGAGGGGTAATTTTTGACCTAGGGGGAAATAGGTTGAAATATTATGCTTGGGGAATAGGGAAAAAAATTCAACAACTATGCGGAATGGCTTGCGCTGTTCAAAGGGATGGAAATTGCTAGCATGCTTGGAATCAAAGATTTATTTGTTTATGGAGATTCATTATTGGTCATCAGAGAGGTTCAAAAAGTAGCCAGGAATTATAAAACTCCTTCTACAAAGATGCACCATATCTTCAACAACTTGGTCAGTGAATTTAAAGCAATAATTTTTCTTCACATTCTCTGAACAAATAACCAATCAGCAGATCAAATGGCGAGGAAAGGAGTGAACCTAGATTGTGTTTTTATAACTTGCAATGGGAAAAATACAGAACAATGTTGGGTTCTTTGATTTAGACTCAAAATATTTAGATTTCATTATTACATTCATTTTTTAGGACAAATGCAACAAATTTCTGTCATGTATAGCTTTTGCATTCTTATTCTTGGGGAATTTGTAAGATTTTACAGCCATTCCAGACTTGGACTCTTTCGAGACAAAATTCATTATGTAACTGAAGAACATGAGGACATGGTCTTTGAATTCTCTAGATTCAGCCCATGTTTCAGCTCATGTAATTCGTTTCCTTTATTTTTAATATAAATTCTCCTCAACCGTTCTTGTTAAAAAAAAACCATATTAATAAGATTAATATATTCAGAATACAACGATATTGATATATTTGACACATTGGTAATGTTTTTTCTTGAAATAATGTGTCAATTACTTGTATCTAATAGATATTCTCTCAACAAAGAGATGCTGCAAGGACTTCAGATTTTTTGCAAAGCACACATCTGATGGGACCTGTGATTCCTCCTTTTCTGAGGTTCTGAGCAGTCAGGATTTTTTGGTGGGAAAGAGTCTAGGAAAAAAACATCTTTGGCAGCCCATCGTTGCTCCACAACTACGACAATTTCTTGTCATACACGCTGCTGTGGGTGGAGTCAACTGCTATACGACACCCAATTTTCACCTCATACACGCCTAATCTTCCTCATCCATGCTCATCTGGCAGATTGCAGTGTACAAGAGTCGACCCATGAAGAAGGGAGAGGAGGAAATTTTGTTCAGAGCATAGGTGACTTGGCACCTCCAAATCCAACCAGCCGACCCATCTTTCGTTACTTGACCATTTTGAGAGATCGTGTAGTGTGATTATGTTTGCTTCAACCATCAAGCATTTTAGCTCTGTGAATTTCTGTATAAAGTTGGTCGGGGAGGATGGCCCAATATTTTCGACCCAGATCTTGATTTGCTTTCCATTGTTGGGGATCCAATAGAGATGGTGTTGTAAAATTTTTGTTGCCTTCTTGCACAACTCCCAAATTGGTGTGCCTTTCTTCCCTTAATCAATGGTGTCTGCACATCTTCTTTTGTCACCACTCATATATTTTTGTATGAAGGATCTCCTTCCACCACGCTCTCTTTCCAGAGACAACCCTCCAGAGTATTTTGGCTCCTAGAGCCAGGTTCATTTTTCTCTGGTCTCTTATCTCAGCTCCACCACACTCTTTTGGAGTGTAGACTGTGTTCCAGTTCATAAGATGAAATTTTCTTTGATTTTGATTTTGGTTGTCCCCCACATTGTGATTTTGTTTTTGATTTTATCGACCAGCCCTTGCCAATCAGCTGCTCATTTCTTGCCTTTAAATATTGGGATATTGATATAGTTAAAGGAATTCCATTCTATGTTTCCCTCAAACCCAAGTGTCTTCCCTATTCTTGCTAGGGTTCCAGGGGAGAAATCCCATCCATAAATTTTGGTTTTGGCAAAGTTTACTTTGCCATCAGAAGCTTTAAGAAAAACTGATAGGGTTCCTTTTCATCTTTCAGCGATAATGGTGGAAGCCCCTCTTAGCAAGATGGTGTTGTCTAAAAACTATGCATGGTTCACATCTCTAACACCTCTTGCTATCTTTAGGCCTTTTAGCTCACCAGTGTCTTGCATGTGTTTGAGTTTCCTGCTTAACGTTTCGGCCACCGGAAGATAAAGAAAGAGGGATAAATGGTAGCCTTGATGGAGGCCCCTGGTTTCTTGGAATAATTTGGTGTGTCTTCCATTCACAAGTGCTGCAATCCATGGGAAGTTGATGTAGAGTTTGACCCATGTGACAAACCTTTTGGAGAATATGAATTTGGCAATGGTTTCAAAGAGGAAACAATGATTTACCCCATCGAATGCATTGGCCATGTCTAGTTTGATGGCTATGCCTTGCTATTTTCTTTCCATACTGGAATATATGGATTCCTAAAATAAAATTATATTATCCAATATCTGGTGCCCATCCATAAAACCACCTTCTAACTCCGAGATAAGATGCCCCATGCGTTTCTTCATTCTATTGACCATAATTTTGAAGAGGATCTTGTATGAAGTATTGCATAATGATATTGGACTGAAACAATCCAATGTGAGAGGGCTGTTTTCTTTAGGAATTAAGGACATGAAAGATGAGTTTGTGTCCCCACCAATCTTGTATTTTTTCCTAGTCCAGTTCAACATTATTTTCAGATCTGCTTTTATGATCTCCCAAGCATCCCTGCAAAAGTTTATGGTGAATTCGTCTGGCCTAGGAACTTTGTCTTCCTGAAGAGACCAGATTTCATTTTTTATCTCAATAGGTTCGGATAGTTCTATGTTCTCAGCATATTTTATGAGCATTGGAATTCCTAGAAGAAGGTCTGCTTGGGACTTCGAATTAGTCTCCTCACTGTAAGTGTAGAGGTCTTGAAAGTGAGTGAAGGCGTGCTCTTTTAACTCCTCCTTCCCAGCTATCTTGCTGCCATTGATGTCTTTTAAATATTTGATGTATTAATTGTAGACCCGGAGAGTCTTGGTTTTCTTGTGAAAACACTCTGTGTTAATATCACCTCCTTTTGGCCATAATTTCCTGGACTTAACACGCAACTCCTCTTCTTCCTTCCTAGCTGCACTTAAAATTTTTAAATTCAGATCCTTTTCCTAGATTAGAAACGTGGGATTCACTTATTCTGTCTCCATGCACAATTGAAGAGTGGCCAGATATGTTTGTAGCCTAGTTTTTATATTTATAGGGTTCTTATATCTAGTATTTATCCAGTTCTTGATGGCAGAGCACACCGCTCTTAGTTTAGAATCCCATATAGATATGGTTGAACTATAGTAATGTTGATTCTAGATAGATTTGATTAAGTCAATGAGTTTTCCATCTTGCAGTCAGTGCAAGTTGAAGCGGAAGGGGACATGGATGAGGTTTTCATGTTGGGTTAAGGTCAAGACAATGGGCTTGAGATCAAATAAAGCTAAAGGGAGGGAAAAGGAGGCAGGGAGAATATTTTGTTGAAAAAAGAGAGAGATTACAAGAAATATATCCAGTATTTCCGCTATGTGACCTACTCCAGCTCTTTTGTTGCTCTAAGTGTACTTCCCATTTTTTAGAGGAATGTCCGACAGATCTAGATCTAAAATCAGGTCCTCCATTTTCTCACCAAATGGACCCCTTAACTTTGTTCCTCCCTGCTTATCCAGCTATGACTTGGTGGTGTTGAAGTCCCCGGCAATAAGTAGATTCTTTCCCTGCAGGTCCTCGTGTATCTTGAGAAGTTCTTCCCAAAAAACTGCCTTGTCTTTGTAATGTGTTGGTCCATATACATTGTCTATGTATGTCAAGTTTGTATTGTCCTTTTCCTAGATTTTGGTCAGGATAGAGTGATGGAATCCCTTCGTTTATTTTTAGGAGAATTTGTTTGAGAATAATGTAACTACTCCCCTAGAAGCTCCTCTAGAGCTAATGGCTTTTCCATCACAATTTTTCCAGGATTGTGAGAGTGCCATTGTCTCCACATTTGGTATTTTAGTCTCTTGGATAAGCAGGATATTGGGCCTCTCATTTTTAATTATCTCTTTTATTGCTTCCACTTTGATTGTGCCTCCCAATCCTCTACAGTTCCAAGAGACGGCTTTCATCATTTCTTAAGTGGTTGAGATCTTTCTCGGGATCTGTTGTCCATTTTTATCCCTCTTGGGATTCTTGGGTGTTGCAGGAGTTTTGTTTCTTCAAGGCTCCATTTCCTTCCCATCTCTACCTCTCTTTTGGCTTCCTATTCTCTATGGTATCTTTGCGATTTTCTCCCTCTAGTGTTTGGTTGCATGGTTACCTCATGCAGTTCCTAAGGAGGTGAATGGTCTGGGGAGAATCCTTGTTATGCTAGTTTACTGTGTTTTACCATATATACCCAGGAACCCCCTGGTGTTGTTGATCCTTCAAGTGTTTTTTCATTCCTTTTGACTCTTGGAGACGAGGGTAGGGAACTTGCAGCTCCAGGGGTCTCTTATTTTTCTACTTTTGTAGATCTGATTTTCGAGCTTGGGATCTCTCCCTCTTCCATGTACAACACCTAGAATTGTTTTTTGGTTGAGGTTTCCTTTCCTTCTTGATGCACCTCCTTGATTTTCATTGGTTTTGGTTCACTTGATGCTGTATCTGATGAGGGAATTTTTTTCCTCTTTTGGCCTGCTTCCATCCTTCATCCTGCTTTTTTTCGATATTTCCTGGATCGCCTTTGGGAAAATTTTGACGAAGTGTTTGTATTCATGACATTTTTTGCATTTGAAGGTAAGTTGTTCATATTCTACTTTCTGCATGTGCTCCCAACTGTCCATAAACAAGTTTACAAATTCTGGTAGCCCTTTTCCCAGATTTACTTCTACGTAGATCCTTGCGTAGGAGAATAAGGGTCCCTTTGGTTCTGCTTTGTCAATGTAGTTTCCAAGGGTGTTTCTGATTGCTTGTAGAGTTTTTTCATTCCAGCAGTGCAAGGGAATGTGTGGCAAGCGAAGCCAAACCGGGATCGCAGGTGGCACATCTTTCTCTGGGTCTAAGGAAAAGATCCATCAATTTAGGTATAAACATCGAGGGCCCATGAAGTAGGGTTCGCTCCTGAAGATGAGGTCTCTATCTTCTTTATTTTCAAAAATAAAGGTGAAGAATCCATTTCTGTGGAAGCATTGTTGGAGGTTTCCTATGATCAAGGGAATCTAGTTCTTCTTTATCCATGTGTCCATGGTTTTTGGTGATGGCCAAATCCCGGTGAACTTCCCTATGAGGCCTCTCTCACTCAATGCAAGGGATTTTAGTCTTGAATCTTTTGACTTGATTTGGATTCTAGGGGTGAAAACACATTTGATGAAGTTAGCGTCGTTGGAATCTGGGCCAGAGGAAGGTGGAAGGGGAATGGAGGCCACCAGAGATCTGAGTGCTTCATCTAAGGTATGATGACGATCCTTCGAGTTTGGATCCATTTCTGAAGCCACCCTCATGCCTGATCAAATCAAGGTCATTCAAACTTAGTTCCAGTATTTCTCTAGATGTCCTCTATCCTCTGCATGCAGATCTACTAGTCGATTTGCCTCATGTGGAGCAGCCCAACAGCATGCAGATATGCTTCAATATTCTATGTGAATGGATCATCTCGCCAGAACCGCATTATTAGCCCACAAAGAGGCTCAGATCGGCCTTCCAGAACCCTCACGTTGCATGCAAGAAGACGTAGAGTTCATGTGCAGGAAACTTCCGATCTATCCTGGTGGATGCAGAATCCCGTCCAATGACTATATGCATCCTTCAAAATTAAAGTTTACCATCAATTTTTATAATCTCTAGGTGATTAATAATATTTATAATTCTTATGCATAGATTTTTAGGACTAGTCTATTTATTATATGTTTTGGACTTTACGATGGGTTTTGGTTGGAATCTGGTAATTTTTTTTGGTAAAATCAAAATTTGGAAGTGTTTAAATTGTGTTTTTGAATCCATAAATATATTCAACACCCTCAAATACCTTCGAGGCACCCAAATTATGCAATTTCCATAGCTAATATATGTGATTCTAAGATTTTTAAAAATTTTCCAACCAAACTCCGAGCAAAATAAGACAAATAATATGCTTGGAAAAGGTTGAAAACACTGAATATTTAGACTACACCATATTTGTATAACATTAACATCTCCAAATAAATTTCATAACTTTTATGAATCATTTGATAATAAGAATAATAACAATAACAATTTTGATATTTGTATCAATATTCCTATAAATTTATTATCTTTATTTTTATATTCATGTAAACTTTATTTTATACAATAAGTTACAAAAATAATATATATGGGTAGTTGGAAACCAAAAACAAGATAACAAACTGATAAACACATTGTAATTATAAATAAAGCTTTATGACACTCATTTAATTAACTATGATTAAAACCCTTGGCTAAGTCCTAATGACCATCCCTCATGAAAATTTACAAAGGTTAATGGATTTGAAGAGCCATAAACAACCTCAAACTAGTGTTGAGACCCTCAATGGAGCAGGCTATTTTACATTCCTTGGGAGATATGTGTTGGGGCGCGCACCCTAACGGTCCTTAAGGAAAATATCTCCGCAGGACAAAGGAGTTTGTAAGCTGAGGTTGACTCAAAATAGTCTTAGGGGTGTCGGGGGTTGAGTCAAAATCCTCTATTGTAATAAACCTGCGGTTTAAATCCAGGGTTTAGGGTTTTGGGTGCCCATGGTTTGAAGCATGGTTTTGTAATAGCATGATGTATAAATAGGCCTTTTTGTAAATAAGAAAAGTTAGGCTTTTTGATGTAAAGAAAGAAAGGCGAAGTTAAGGCTGATTTTGTAAGGAAAGGTTAAGTCCCAGCTGTGTGCGTGGACGACCTCTACAGCTGTGTGCACAGAGGGTTTTTGTAAGAAGATTAAGGAAAGATCTACAGCTGTGTGCATAGAGGCCTACTGCTGTGTGCACGGATTTTAAGGACTGAAGGGATCTGCAGCTGAGTGCGCAGATCAAAACTATGGTTTTGTAGCAAGTTGAATAAAACACAGTTTTGTGGACGTAGCCCCTACACTGGAGGTGAACCACGTTATATCTGGTGTTGTGGTTTCTTGTGTTGTTTCTATTTCTGTTGTCTTTTATGCATTAATAACTGTATACATTTGATAAATTAGATCGCTGCAAATAACAAGCTTCGCTGTGAATTCCCTGTAGTGGGTTAAGCAAGTCACGATTGTTTATCTATCTGCGAAGTTGTATATGAATGAATGGTAAAACTGTGTGATTATTGTTTAATAAGTTTATTAAAGGCTAAGGTACAGTAATACCCCTCTCTACTTGCAGAAACTTGATTCTGCGGCACCCCATAGCTGTTTCGGGTGAGATTGCAACCTGTGCGCAGGTTGTTGCTGAAAGGGCCAACACTGTGGGTCTTTTGTTGGTGCGACGTAAAAGGATTAAACCCGGGTCTGCCCTATTGCCCAACAAAGTGGTTTCGTTTCCGGTTGAACTCAGTATCTGCTCAAGAGGGGTTTACGTCGTACCTCGAGGGCTATGTTCTGGAGGCCCTATGTGAAGGAAATCGGTGATTGGCTGGATTAGACTTATCTGAACTTTGCTGAGAAAGAGAATACAAATCCGTGTCATAGCGCACGTGACTTTTTACAGAGGTATGTTTTTTGTGAAGCTTATGAAATTTTCTTTGGTAGTATCCACATAGAGTTGCACCAGTGGTTGTCCAGGTTAGCTGAGAAAAGAACGAAATTCCGCGAGGGGCGGTTCTCTGTGTGGACCCCCGCAAGAGTTAATATATTAAAAAGTGTGAACAATGAGATCTCCCGTGTGGTTGATTTATGGACCACACGGACCCTTGAGGCCTTTGTGACGGAGTTCACCATCGATACCAGCACTTCCTTTAGTGAAGCCGAGCGACGATTCTTCCAAGGACCAAGGGGTAATCTTTTGAATTTATTTAGTTTGAGAATTAAAATGCTATTGGTTGAAAAGGGAATATTGCTATTTGAATCAGACTGTTATATTTTGTGTTACTAACATATGTTTGCAAGTGACAACATCTTCGACGAGCAAAGTCGTTTGCCGCGAAGTGGAAAAGGATATAAGAGAGACTTTGAGTCATATTCCTTAGGCCAGGATACCGCGTCGTCCCCTATAAATCCTGAAGAATCAGACCCGAAAGCCAACCCTTCCCTTGGAAACCCTCCAGTCACCCCACTGCGCAGCTCTGTTACCCCTAAAACCCCATCGTAGTCTACCAATCACCCTAGCCCGAGTATTCCCGTCGCAGGCCAATCTACCTCAGTAAACCCCCCCCGTCGACTTCTTGTTCCCATCCCAACCCTCCCAGATCCGCCATGTCCCACCTAGTTGATGACATTAAGCTCCCCATCTTCAAAGGCACGGGATCAGAGGACCCAGAACAGTTCTGGTTTTTATGTGAAGCAGTATGGAATGCCAAGAATATTACAGACCTGGATGTGAGAAGCGCATAGCTAATCACTTCTTTCAGGGATCGGGCCTTGACCTGGTTCATGAAATTCTCCAGTACCAAGAGCCCTACTTTAGATGAGATCAAGGCAGCTATAATCAAAGAATTTAGGAAGCCCAAATCAGAATCGCAGTTTATCACCGAACTGAAAGAGATTCAGCAACGACACGACGAATCAGTGTGGGACTTTGACCAGAGATTCAAAGTTCTACTAGACCAAGTCAGCTTCACTATTAGTCCTGCGTAGCACAAGGAATGGTTTATTGCAGCCTTATTACCACATATCTGAACCCCACTCATGCAACAGAAGGTTGCTGACCAGCAAGAGGCTCTGGAAATCGCCATGAAGCTAGAGACCGCCCATGTCCAAGATGATTCTGGTATTGCTCAAATCCAAGCGCAGCTAGCAGCGATGGCTCTGGAGCTTCGTGATATGAAGAAAGCAAAACCCGGTCGCGAAGAGGTTTGGTGCACGCACTGCCAAGTCGAAGGCCATGACAAGGAACAGTGCCCTCTGGTAAGTCAGTACCTGAATACTGGTGCGCCAAACCCATTTCCACCGCAAGTACTATATTGTGAGCTCTGCAGAACAATTGGTCAGTATCGACCTGAGAACTGTTACCTCCTGCAAAGGTATGGACAAGGACCTAAGAACCCCCACTGTAACTTCTGTAAGTCGGTAGGACATAATGAAGATGAATGTCGCAACTATGATGCTTACCGGGTACACAATGAAGGACCAAGCAATGATGGCTACGGTTACCGGGATGGTCCCCTCGGCAGAGGATCTTTTGGCGGCCGCGGTGGTATGGCTGGAAGAGGTAGAGGCCAGTTGGTGTGTTATAACTGTAATCAAGCTACACACCTAGCTTGGGACTGTCGTAAACCCACTATGACATGTCGGTATTGCCGCACAGTAGATCATGTGATCGAGCAGTGCCCCCAACTGATAGCCAAGATTCAGGCACGACATAGTACCCCTACTCCGAACATCCATATGATTTCTATCGAACCCAGACCTGCAGCAGCCATCAATGTTGTTACACGGAGTGGAGCTACGACGAACAAGCCAAATATGGAAAAATGGCCTACCGAAGCTTAGGTTCGTAAGGCTCCTGAGAAAATCCCAGCATTCAATATCACAAGAGAAAAAGAGACATTTATGGAAGTCAAGAAAGACTTTACCGGCCCTAGCACATACGTCACACCGACGCAACATCATCAACTATCGTCGCAGCCCCAAGAAGTTTTGCTGGATAAAGAAAGTACACTCTCCTCCTTTTTACAAAGTTGCCTCAAGCTGTTACGAAACCACGATGCTTTGAATGAGCTGCAGAAAGTCATTGCCTCCTGCGGACCTCCACAAAGTTGTGGTCGGGACAAACCCCTTCAGAAAATCAGCAGAACTAGCAGGGAAATGCGATTGAATGCTCAAATAGGAGCATATGATATGACTGATGTTATTTTGGATTTAGGATCCGATGTAGATGTGTTAACCAAACAAACCTGGGAACAAATGGGAAAACCTGCCCTTGCTTGGTCCCCTATCCAGTTGAGGTTAGCTAACCAGCAAAATATTGTGCCCCTAAGAATATTCCTGAGTGTCCAAATAGATATTGACGGGGTCCATACTCTCGCAGACTTTGAAGTGATTGAGATCATCGGTGAAAAAAATCCCTATCCCCCCTTGTTAGGAATAGAATGGATGATGGAAAATGCTGCAGTCATTAACCTAAAGAAGAGACAGATGACCTTTGAAGGGAAAGAATTGAGAGTCATCCTACCCTTGGACCCCTCACAAGGAGAAAGGTATACAGAACCACTATGGGACGAAGATCAGAATGATTCAGAGACCATTTACAATATTACCGCGCAGGAAGAAGCTTATGAGGGCCCTCCTACTGTGGGTTGGGAGTCTGGTAGTTCCTGTATGACCGACTCTGAGGATGACTTAGAAAGTTGGCAGAACCGATTATATGAGCTTCATGAGCACAGAAGTACCAGACCTACTAAATCCCTCAGATGGATCAGTTCACAACCAAGCGCTTTACCTACTTTTGATGGTTCGACAGACCCTGACCCCTTTATCGCACAATTCTCAGGCCAGATACCTGATTCGTAGAAAATGACCTCTCTGGAGTCAGCACTCAGAGTCATAGCAGCCAGACGGTGGAAGAGCCATCAGCTGCAGTTTCCTAGCTGGGAAGACTGTCAGAGGATTCTTTGCCTGAGATTTAAGGACCAGCCTGAGGCGGTGCGAAGCAAGTTTGATGGAAAATCTAGTCCCCACGAGCATTTGGCATAGTGCTATGAAGCGTGGAAATATGTACCTCAGGATGAATGGGCACATAGATTCGTCCATACACTGGAACCTATAGCTAAGAACTGGTACGAGGAAGCTGAGCTCCGCGTAGATACTGTAAGTTGGGACTGTCTTGCCCATAGTTTTATACATACTTTTTCTACTAATGATGTTTGTCCAGCTCTAGATGTAGCTATCAGAATAATCCATACCAAGGTCTTTGATGACCGAGAACTAGTGGAACATCGACCTGATTGGATAGCGCAGGAAGCCCACGCAGTAGAATGTTATAACTTCACCATTGAGGAGGATGAGGATCCGTGCAATATTGCTATCCCTGAGTCAGAAGGATGCTGCGATGTGCATGGACCAGCAGTCGAAGCCCCAGAAGTGACTCAGCCCCTAAAGACGCGCACAGTTAACATTGGATCTGAAGAACAGCCTAAGCTGGCTACCATTGGCGACTATTGGGATGATGAGATGGTCAGCAAGGTAACCAAAATTCTCCACGAGTACCAGGATCTCTTTCCAATGAATTTCTCTGAAATGAAAGGTATCCTCGGTGATATCGGCGTCATGAAGATCCCTTTGAAACCTGATGTGAAGCCTGTGAAGCGAAGCCCTTATAGATTGAATCCAAAGTATAAAGATAAGGTTAAGGAGGAGCTGGAGAAGATGCTTTCTGCCAGAATAATTGAGCCAGTTGAGGAATCTGAGTGGGTCAGCCCTATGGTGGTCCAGGAGAAGAAGACTAAGGGAGAAATCCGAATCTGCGTAGACCTATGGAAACTCAATGATGCTTGTCTGCAAGATCCCTTTCCCACCCCCTTTAGAGATGAAGTGCTCGACAATGTTGGAAGTCAAGAAGTATACTCTTTTACTGATGGGTTTTCTGGCTACCATCAGATCCGCATTGCTCCAGAAGACCGACATAAGACAACCTTTGCTACCGAAATGGGATCCTTTCAGTATACTGTTATGCCCTTTGGGCTGAAGAATGCACTTGCTATATTTTCTAGAGTCGTCATCTCTGCGTTTAAGGAATATATACATAAATTCTTACAAGTTTATTTTGATGACTGGACTATTTTCGGGCTATTAAAAGACCATCTCACTAGTTTGAGACTTATGTTAAACAAGTGTAGACAGCACCAGATTGCCTTGCATCTAAAAAAGTGTATCTTTTGTGCCCCTTTTGGAATTCTGCTTGGTCACGTTATCTGTAAGCAGGGACTGATGATGGATCCCGTGAAGATCGCTATTATTGTAAACCTGCCACCTCCGAAGTCCGTCAAACAACTTCGCACAACACTTGGTCACACTGGTTACTATAGGAAATTCATCCAAGGATATGCTCAGATTACCACTCCGATGGAAAGACAGCTGAAGAAAGATATTAAGTTTGAATGGACACCGGAGTGCCAAGCAAGCTTAGATATCTTGAAGGAAAAAATGGTCACTGCCCCTATTCTAGTATTTCCTGACTGGAACAAAGAGTTTCATGTGCATGTCGACACATCCTCCATTGCTCTGGGGGTGGTATTGGCTCGACCAGGCGCAGGTCAGATCAACCACCCTATTTCTTTTGCCAGTAGAAAATTATCCACTGCAGAGAAAAATTATACTACAACAGAGCGGGAAGGCCTCGCTATGGTGTATGCACTACAGAAGTTTCGACATTATCTATTAGGATCTCACTTTAAGATGTTTACTGACCATTCTGCTTTAAAATATTTGGTTAACAAGCCTGTGCTAGGAGGAAGAATATGCAGGTGGCTGATTTTGTTCCAAGAATATGACTTCGAAATCATAGTTAAGCCTGGGAGACTGAACCTAGGACCTGACCACTTGTCGAGGCTCGAGTTGGGCGAAGAACCCACCAGTTTGGTTGAGGGCCTCCCCGATGCGCAGCTGTTTGCCATCCAAATAGTCGATGACTACTTCTAGGATATTGCTCAGTATTTGTCTACAGGGTTTCCACCTGCTGAAATGACAACACAACAGAAAAAGCAGCTGGTAGTGCGAGCATCGGACTTCACCCTAATAGCAGGACAACTGTACAAAATGGGACCAGACGAAATACTGCACAGGTGTGTCTTGGAGCATGAAAGGCCACTGATTCTGGTCGAGGCACATTCTGGCGCAGCAGGAGGTCATTACGCAGGGAAAGCTACCACACAGAATATTTTGACAGCCGGCTTATGGTGGCCCACAGTTCACAAGGATGCAAGAGACTATTGCCACGGCTATGACGTCTGTCAAAGGATAGGAAAACCATCCAGGCGGGATGAAATGCCCCTAGTTCTGTAGGTAACCTTACAAGCTTTTGACAAATGGGCTATTGAATTTGTCGGCCCTATCAACCCCCCTGCGAAGAAGTTCGGTGCGAGATATATTATTACAGCAACTGACTACCTTACCCGTTGGGCTGAAGCCCAAACACTCAAGAACTATAGCACTGCTACAGCTGCGCAATTCATCTTCGATCACATCTTGTCTAGGTTTGGGTGTCCTCGCGTCCTTATGAGCGATCAAGGATCACATTTCTTAAATAAAACTATTGAAGTACTAACTGAAGAATTTCAAGTGTATCATTAGAAAAGTACAGCCTATCATCCACAAGCAAATGGGATTGTCAAAGATTTTAATAAGATCCTTGAGCATGCCTTGACAAAGGTTTGTAATGCTAACAGAACTGATTGGGACCTTCGAATTCCAGTAGTGCTATGGGCTTACAGAACTACTTGCAAAAAGTTGACAGGCCATACACCTTTTCGACTGGTTTATGGGCAAGAAGCTGTCATGCCCATGGAGTACATTGTTCCCAGCCTCAGAATATCTGCTTTCACCGAGATGGATGACCCAGCCATAATAACAGAGAGACTGAAATAGGTATTAGTACTCAAAGAAGATAGATTTATTGCAGGTTTTCAGCAACAAGTGCAGAAAGCTCGAGAAAAAGCGTGGCATGACAGACACATCAAGAAGAAACAATTCCAGCAGGGTGATCTTGTGCTCCTCTACGATAGCAAATTCATGAAGTTCCTAGGAAAGTTCAAGACACATTGGAAGGGACCATATATAGTACAGAAAGTTACTGATGGAGGCGCAGTCCAGCTAGCTAAGTTAAATGGAGAACTTTTTCCTTCTCTGATAAATGGGAGTCGTCTAAAAAAGTACAGGGACATGCCAAGTACTCAGAATCGGAGGTAACACCAAGAAAGAAAAGTCCACGTACCCAGAACAGCTGAAATAGGGTACTGGACCATCCGAGAAGCTGCTCATCACACTATGGCATGTCGCAGTCTGAAGGATGAAGTATGGGAAGCCGAAGGTTGGTCATGAGACGTGGGTTCCTACTGTGTCAAAGTGGAAAGGGGTTGTTATGTCGTAGGTTCGAACTGTGTCGCAGCATAGAATGTGACGGATGGGACAAAATGAATTTGGCAGCAGCGGCATGTGAGCTGCTCTCAATACCCGTAATTTTGAGATTTTGGAAGAATCTGAGGCTGGGTGTGAGGAGATTTTGGGCACTCAAGCAGATTTGATGTCATTAATACACTATGATGACATATTCTGTAGCAGAATTCCATAAGTAAGCCACATTGGCCCGAGAAGTCTTCCATAAAGCACTTCTTGGAGTTTGCTCGACTAAAGCCATGTCAAACAATTGTGAAGTCCAGGAATTAGTACGAGAGATTAGAGAGAGAGGTCTGCAGGACCTTCTAAGTAATCCACCAGTACAGTCGTATTCAACTTAGGTACAAAGGCAGGCATAAGTTTGCTCTAAATCAGGTGAAGGCAGGCACAAATTTGCTCTAACATAGAGCGACGAAGGCCATAAGACCTCGCCAACAGATTCTGGGGAACCCCGCCATGAAATCGTCTGGCATAGCAGAACCGTGGCAGCTGTGTGTCTTATGCAGCATGAAACGCAATTCTAGGGGACCCCAAGTTGTGGATGGTTAAGCATTTCCAACCCGAGCAAAGGATGGGGTTGCAGATGGATTCACAGGGCCTTGCCCAGCATCAATAGCAAGAAGGAAAGAAGCAGGCAGTCGGCAACAGCAGGACAGACTCCAGCAATCAGCGCACATTGTCTTCGCCAAACAAATTTTACCACCAGTCGAATAGATGAGTGTCCCAGGACGGGCCACTGGTGAGTCTTAGGGGCCTGTTGGGGCGCGCACCCTGACGGTCCTTAAGGAAAATATCTCCGTAGGCCAAAGGAGTTTGTAAGCGGAGGTTGACTCAAAATAGTCTTAGGGGTGTCGGGGGTTGAGTCAAAATCCTCTATTGTAATAAACCCGCGGTTTAAATCCATGGTTTAGGGTTTTGGGTGCCCATGGTTTGAAGCCATGGTTTTTTAATAGCACGATGTATAAATAGGCCTTTTTGTAAATAAGAAAAGTTAGGATTTTTGATGTAAAGAAAGAAAGGCGAAGTTAAGGTTGATTTTGTAAGGAAAGGTTAAGTCCCAGCTGTGTGCGTGGACGACCTCTACAGCTATGTGCGCAGAGGGTTTTTGTAAGAAGATTAAGGAAAGATCTGCAGCTATGTGCGCAGAGGCCTGCTGCTGTGTGCGCGGCTTTTAAGGACTGAAGGGATCTGCAGCTGAGTGCGTAGATCAAAACTGTGGTTTTGTAGCAAGTTGAATAAAACACAGTTTTGTGGACGTAGCCCCTACATTGGGGGTGAACCACGTTATATCTGGTGTTGTGGTTTCTTGTGTTGTTTCTATTTCTGTTGTCTTTTATGCATCAATAACTGTATACATTTGATAAATTAGATCGCTGCAAATAACAAGCTTCGCTATGAATTCCCTGTAGTGGGTTAAGCAAGTCACGGTTGTTTATCTATCTGGGAAGTTGTATATGAATGAATGGTAAAACTGTGTGATTATTGTTTAATAAGTTTATTAAAGGCTAAGGTACAGTGATACCCCTCTCTACTTGCAGAAACTTGATTCTACGGCACTCCATAGCTATTTCGGGTGAGACTGCAACCTACGCGCAGGTTGTTGCCAAAAGGGCCAACACCGTGGGTCTTTCGTTGGTGCGACGTAAAAGGATTAAACCCGGGTATGCCCTATTGCCCAAAAATATGTCCATCATGTTTAGGGATTGGATGGTAGAGCAAATCTAGAACCAAAATGTGGAATATAATCATGATTAGATTCAGGATAGGGAACTCAAATAGAAACATAAGCATGATCAAGACCAACCATCTTTCTTGAGGGGGGTAAAGGAAACCTCAGATATAATGAAAATAATCCATAAATATAATTTACCAAATTTCTCTGGGAAGCAAGAGGAGTAGGTGAAAGAACCCTCATTGGTGGGAGTTAAAAGAACTCTTAGCTTCAAGGATTACACCACTAATTTGAAGGCACAAATAGCTACGAGTCTTTAAATAGAGAAATATTTGATGTGGAGGGTTAATGAGGAGAAAATACACACACTGGGCCCTTACATGTATCATGCCAATTGTTTGAAGAAAAATTTAGAACCAAATCCCTGCCATANTTAAATAGAGAAATATTTGATGTGGAGGGTTAATGAGGAGAAAATACACACACTGGGCCCTTACATGTATCATGCCAATTGTTTGAAGAAAAATTTAGAACCAAATACCTGCCATAGGAGTATAAACACCAATAAAAAACATCATTCCATGTAGTGCAACATAGTAGAAGGTTATTAGAAGAATATGAAGTAGAGTTCTACTCATTGGTGCATCGAATTGATAACATGGAAGACGATGGTAGGAAAGTAGAAAGATTTCTTAATGGGATGGATGAAGAGGTCCATACATAGGTATTTAGGTGCAAACATGCCACCATGACATAGAATTCAAATATAGACAAGTAGGTTAAGAAAAAAAATGATATGGGAACACATGCATACGGTACAGGCACAAGCACAAGCACAAGAACCCAAAGGGAATTTTGGATAGATTGATACCTTAAATATTGGGGGTAATAGAGTCAGTTACCGAGGATATTGTTCATGAGTAGTCTAGATAGCCCATATGTCATCTACTTCCCCTACCAACTCATCAGCCACACTGTATAATGTAGGGTATAGATTTGGACTACTTGGGGTGGCATCTAAGGGCATACATTTGTCGCGGTCCTAGTTGGGATTACATGTTTTATATGCTAGGGTCCCCACTATCAGCGGGGTTTCCTAGAAGGGCAGGTAAGAACTAACCACCGAGAGTTAGGGACACTAGGAATTAAACCATAGGGTTAGCATCAAATTCATGTCGCAGTTAACCATCATTAAGAAGAGCACCAGGCTACGATTAGGGAATCAACATGTATGATAAAGGGTATTCCTTTAACTATTTAGATAGATATGAAATATACTTATATCTTTATTTCCCCTCCAACTTTATAAATATGTGGGTTGAAAACCCAACCTCAAAGTGACTTTGACAAAGTAGAGATGGATTCTAGATGAAAATAAGTAGTAGGACTTCTCATGAAAAATTGCATAGATAAAATAGGGAGTAGTTTTACCGAAAAGAAAATGTATAGAACTACTCTTGGGGCATATGATGTGATATTGGGAATGGATTGGGTGGAATCCCATCGATCCCTGGTGGACTATTATGAAAATAAATTCTTTTGCAATTATGATTTCAGAGAGCCAATGATAATTGAGGTGATTAAGTGGGACATTTATATGTGGTTTATCTCGATCGCTAAGGTAAATAAATGCATGATGAAGGGGTGAATTTTTTTTTTCATAGAAGCGATGAGCGATGAGCGATGACAATAGCAGCCATCCTTTCCGAGTTTGAAGATGTCCTCCCTCTTGAGTTACCAGGGATACCTCCAATGCGTGAGTTTAATTTCACCATTTCGTTGAAACTTGGTAGATAACATATATCAGAGACACTGTATCAAATGAGAGTGCTAGAACTCAATGAGTTAAGTATACAACTTAAGGAACTTATTGACCAAAGGTTGATATGGCCTGGTGTAGTTTTCAGCAACATTTTTTTATGTATGATTAATTTTGAACTATGAGAATAGGAGGAGGGGTCTCAGAGATTTGAGTAGAGGTTTGAGGAGTAGCATTGTTTGAGATTTTTTTTTAGTCTGGAATAAACTTAACTATTGGGGGCTCAGGGGCCTCAACAATTGATAAGGAATTAGGTTGAGAGGAGGGTAGTCCCCCCAATATTGTTGTAGTTTCAGAGAGGAGTTGGCTGCAATCCGAGGTTGTTGAGGTTGGGTTGGTTGCTGAAGGAGAATTGTAGGGTTCAAACTAGTATACCCATAGGTAAGTTAAATGATTGATTATTAATTTATGGATAATTTATATTTTATTATTGATAATGAAATTACACAAATTAATTTTTAGCATATTGGTTATAATTTGGATTATTAGAGTGTTCAACCCATTTTTAGTTTATTGCTAAATGATCTTTTGTTACACTCTAAATTACATAGCATAAATTATTCTTTTATTTCTAAATAAACATGTAGGCATATTTTAAAATGATTAATAGAACACTTAATCCTAGTAATTAAAAGATTAGAGTTAAACATTATTGACTTAGGCTTACACTTGTTTAGTCCAAAGAGCCATTACAATTTTCCAATTAAGGGGGCATTGTTTTATCCTTTAATATAGTTTTTTTCCATGTGTTTGAGTTAACGTTCTTGTTTCCTTAGAGAAACAATGTACCCAACAATAAACAATTCTTATAGCATGCTAATACTTATATCAAAAGTTAATTCATTAATAAAACATTGGGCACAAAGTTGAGGAGAAATTAAAGCTTAAAATATTGGGGACCTGCATTGAAAAGGGATTGCTTAAACTTCAAGGGTGTATCTTATATTTCAATATTGTCATATACAAAAATCCACAGAGAAAAATCTAGTTTCAAAATGTTCATGTAGATTTGTATTTAATGGGGGATTATGGGCTAAGTGTGCTCTAATCAAGATCTGAAGCCTTTCTCTAATAATTGATCACCCCTTCATGATGTATATGGACCTTTAATGGGAAATCCAACCCCCTCAATATGCATAGTCTATTTCCCTTCACAATCTCATCTCCTCGATGAGAAAATATGCTAACATTGCTTGCATTCCTCCCTCACAATTTGTCAAAAAACTTGAAAACAAGCCTTAATGTTTTGCTGCCTTCAAAATGTACTTGAAAAAATGGTTGTAGAAATTCAAATTGGAGGTAGATGTGCCAAATTTTGTCTCAATATGGGAAAGGTTTCCACACTCCCCCCTCCATTTTATGATTAATGACTTGGGGATCATTAAGAACATTCATGGGAAATACATAGATAAATCTTATCTAAAGGAAAGAATGTTTGCATGCGCTTGGATATGCATGGAAGTGGATCTAGGAAATGGATTTCTAAAATAAATTATTTTTACCCTAAACGAATGGAGACATGATCAAAAACTTTAGTATGAAAAACTATCCTTCAAGTGTAAATACTACCATGAATATTGCCATTTTTACAAAAACTAAAAGAAAATCCATCTCAAGACCAACAAGAATTTAACAAAGGGGATCAATAGAAGACAATCAAGAAAAATATTAGATAAAAGGTTAGTTTCCAAGACTTAGCCCCACCTTCAACCCAACATATTCTCTCTAGTTCACAACAAGGCGATCCCTCTTAAATCAGTTTAGTTTCAATGCCTCCTCCAAGGATCAATCTTGCACTTCAATGATAAAGTCCAAAATCCACATGATTGCATCCCTTTGGTAATTATTTTGACATCCAATCCCAAGTATATTTAATACCTTTGGACAATGTGTTTGCATTCACAATTAAGGAACCATCCTGAAACTTCCACCCTAGGTTTCTATATTTTCTTGATTCTCCCAACATATGGTGAAGATTCAAACCACTTGGAAGAAAGTGGTATAGTCTCAGACAAAACAAAAATCCAATTCAAAATCCTTACTCAAAATAAAACACAAAGGAAAAGTGAAGGATATGATAAAGAAGAAGATCATGAGGAGGAAGAACAACCCAAAAAGGCTGGGTGGAAGTTTGATAGAGAAAAATGTGAAGAATAATCCATAATGATAAAATCCTTTGGTTGTATACCATGATATAAAAATCCTTACGAGCACAAATGGAAGGATCAAGTAAAAAATACAAAAAAATTAATCCCTTGCTCAAGGAGGGGGTCCCAAAACTCCATCAATTAAATAATGAACTTAGTCTCCTGGAACTATTAAGGAATACATAGTAATTCCAAATAATATACTGCAAGAGATCTAATTTGAACTAAAAATCCAACCCTCTTCCTCATCCAGGAGACTTAACTGGAAGCAACAAAAATTTCCCAACTCAAAAATCACCAATGGAAAAGTAGTGGATGTACATCAATCATCTCTTGTGGGGATTCTAAGGGGTTCAATACACTTTGGGAAGCATATATGTTCTACTTAGAGTTTGCTTAATGAAATCAACACCATATTTTCCATCGTTTCTCCATGTCCAATAAGGTATATACATGGCTATCATTGATTTTTATATGTCTCTAATCTACAACAAAAATATGATTGTTGGGACTCTCTTCAAGAGATAAAAGATTGGGGGAGACCAAGAATTGAATCCTTGTAGGGGATCTTAACATTGTCCTCTCAAGTAAAGAAAAAACAGGTGGTTCATTCATTTGAGATCCATTTAGAGAGAATATGGAAGATATGATAACTACGTGAGACCTCATAGACATCAAAACAATTAAAGTAATATACATGTGGTCAAACAGATATATTGGGAAGGATTATATAATTGCACGATTATATCAGTTCATAATATATAGTGATATGCTTTTGGTGGATCACCTTATAGCCCCTAAAATATTTCTATATGCAATCTTAGATCATAAACCCATTTGTTTTCATATTCATCCCCATCAAAACTTTGGGCCTCTCCCTTTTCGCTTCTCAAACCCGTGGATGCAAGATCCCAAGCCTTGGAAGTTATTACCACAACTTGGAAACATTTCATAACCAAATCTCCCCTCTACATCTGGGAACAAAAGTTGAAGCTGGCCAACGTTACACTCAATATTTGGGCCAAAAACTCATATAAGCAACTAGATCAAGAGAAAAAAGAGTTATAGACTCATCTAGACAATCTACAAGTACAAGTGGAAAATTAGGAGTTTATAACTCAACTCCAAAATGAGGAGATATATCTATGCTTCAATATCTAAATAGATGCAAGGGGAAATGAAGAAGTATGATGACTGAGATTGAGGAGCACCTAGCTCAAATAAGGGAATTAGAACACCTCCTTTTTCATCATTAAGTAGAGGAAAGAGAGAAACATAACAATATCAAAGAAATAAGGTTAGAATATGGGACCCTTCTCAAATTATAGGTTAATAAATGATGCAACCAAAATTCATTTTGAGAGCCTATATGCCTATGAAGGTGAAATCAACATGGAATCAGCTCGAAATATGTTAGAACATATACTTCATCTTATCAGTGATGAAGAAAATCTTGATCTTGATAAAAGGATCGAGGAATATGAAATTCTCAATGCTATTTGGAGTCTCTTTCTTGATAAATACCTTAGCCCATATGGACAACCTATTCATTTTTATAGAGCATGCTATCCCACCATCAAGCAGTTCCTGACATGCATGCTCAAGTACACTCAAAATAAGCACAAGTTGCAGGGAAACACCAACTATTAATTTTTTGTGCTTATTCCCAAAGAGTCAAATCTAACTATCTTTTCCATATTTCATCCTATCTCTCTATGCAATTTTACATACAAGACGTTGACCAAAATGATAGGAAACCACTTAAAGGAAGCTATCTCCAAGATAATCTATGAGAATCATACGAATTCATCGAAAAAAAAGACAAATATTTGACAACATCATCCTGGTTAAGGAAACCATCCATTCCATTCGAGACAAGAAATAAAAGGGAATTATAATTAATATTGACATAGCCAATGCCTTTGATAGAGTCAAACACTCTTACCTTTACAAGTTTCTCCAAAAATTTAGGCAACCCCATAGTTTTGTCCAATGGATTCAAGCATTCATCTTAGAACCATGGATACCTCCACAAATCAATTACCACCCAACAAATTCTTCAAAAGTAGTAGAGGAAAATCACAAGGCTATCCACTTCCCCCTTTCTCTACATCATAATGGAAAGATCCCTCAACAAAAAATTAGAGCATGGAATATGGGAAGATCATTTACAATTAATCAATATTGCTACAGGTATCCTAGGAATCAATCACTCCCAATTTGCAGATGACACCCTCTTGATGAGAGGGGTATCCATAGTCATTGCTGAGTGATTTCACATAATCCTTACTCATTACCTCAAATATTTAAGGGGGGAAACCAATAATGGAAAAATACAAATATATGTTGGGAATATCAATAACATGTTTCTACACTCCATTGCGAGGATTCTCATCTTCACATGCCTCTAAAGTTGATCCTTTTCAACTTATTGGGCATGCCTCTATCCTTAAGTAACCCTATAAGCATAGTTTTGCAGGATATAGTCTCTAAGATCAAAGGAAAATTTTCACAGTCAAGAGAACAATGGTGAAATCTTAGTGGAAGGATTGTTTTGATAAGATATTCCTCTTGGTCCTTCCCCTTTTTCAATGGTCTACTATGTTATCTTTGATGGAAATAACCAACCAAATATGCAGATAAATAGGAAGGTTTTTATAGCAAGGTGTCAAGAGAAGCAATAAAAAATTTCATCTTGTCAATTGGTATATAGACAGGGCACCAAGGAACCATGGCAAGTTGCAACGAGAGAAATAATTTGGTTTCATTTAATGATAGGTACTGTGGAATAGTGGAATCAAATTCTATTAAAAACATATCAGTTTGGGAACATGAAACTTTGTACATAAAATGTATGAAATTTCCAAAAGGATCATATATCTAGAAGATGCTAGAAGCCTTGATTCTAATCATTCAATCCAATCTTACTTGGATTTCCAACAATGACATGCATATTAGCATATGCGAAGACATTATAATTGGAAATCCCCCTCTAGTGCAGTGTGAATCTCTTCAACCTCTCATATCTTGGATGATGACAACATAAATTTCCACCCTCAATGACATCTCGATTTGGTCTTTAGATTGAAAGTATTTAGTAGGGTGTGTGACCGATTACTTTCCCGCCATCTCCCAGTTGGAATTGATTATGAAATATCACCTTAAAGGATGCACTTCTTCTGGGCCATTGGACCAAGAAATTGAAGGAAGAGGAGCTAAAGGATACATTGCAAAGCAGAGATACCTAAGTCTCCTTCAATCTTAGTCTATTCCACCTAAGTCATATAGAAATAATCTATGTGGAAAGTAGATGGGTTCCCAAAAGTTAACACTTTTTGTTGGGTCTTAGCACACAACAAGATCCTTACAATTAAAAACTTGTCCAAAATAGGAATCAAAGGATCCTCTTGTTGCGTCCTATGCAAACTCAATTCAAAATCACAAAAACATGTTTTTAGAATCCATTTATTCTTTGTAGTGTTGCAAGATATACAAAACAAATGGATTCCCCTGAGAATTGGAGATATATATTCCTTCACAAGCAAAATAAGTATACTGGCACCTTCATCAATAATTTGATCTTCAAACAAGATTAGAAAACCATCCCCAAATATAATTTATGGAAGGTTTGGTTGTCTAAAAATAAAGCCATCTTCCAATATGAAATAGATACTCCAAGGTTAATTCTTGCTAAATCAAATTGAGAGGCTAGGTAATACAAATCATAAAATCAAAATATAAAATGCAAAAGGTAATACGAATTTTGAAAAATGAAATTTATTGATTACTCCAACAATAAATTACTCTAATAATATAAATATTTGTAGACTTGCCCATTGAGTATGATGTGAAAAGTAGTCGACTAGTCTTGATTTTGATAAAAAGCAATCGAATATCATATTTTAATTCTTGTCTACAATATATTACTTTTGACTAGAAGGAAAAATAGTTATGGAACAATACTCACGTTTCATGAAATCATAAAATATGACCAAATTATCTAATTTGTATTCGAAGTGTAAAGCATAGCATGTTTACAAATTTGGACACTAAGTATGAGTATTATGGAAGCACAAGTTCCTTCATATCTACATTAAGATTATTTTATGTTACTCTGATAAGCATTTTTTACATATTTGGTCTAATAACAATTTTATGATTTAGTGACTCTCACAAGGTGTAATCAATTACCTTGTGTAATCAATTACCTCATATTATTTATGATGTATTGTACATAGGAAGTTATGTTTATAAAAGTATATCGCATTTTGTATAACAACACAACTTATTTAATAGAGATGGAAGTTGCAAAATTTATTATTCATATTTATTATAAAATGGTTGAGGTGAGTAAAATTTTATTTTCATTTAAAACAACCTGAATTTACATTATGCATTTTTTTCATTTCATGTCATTTTTGAAGGCAAAACAAAAACATAAATAATAATTCTAAATTGTAAATAATATTTGAATATAAAGAAATGAGAAAATATATATTTTCCTAAATCCTTAATTTCACAAACCATTCCAAACACGTGTGTTTATAGAATGCTTTCATTAATCACATCGACTATATAGATGAAGTAAATCATACATTAAGATATTCCTTTGGCCCATTTACTAAAACATTCTCGAATAGATAAATGGTACACATTTTGATCCTAGTTCTTGTTGTTGCACTTGCATGAACATATTTTGATGAGTGTTATTCATTTGTTTCTCAAATGCATTTGAGCTTAGTTTCCTTTTAATATTGATAATATATGCAAGTTTTGTACACATTGTGAAAGGTACAATGAACCATTTGGGAGAGAAGGGAAATTAAGAAAAAAAAGTATATAGTTGCAATTTTATTATGTGTTTCTCACATTGAATGTTATTATGGTGACATTCAGTGACAAATCTATTTAACAAAATTTATGTTATTTAATGTCGATAGCTGATGGATAGTGTGGTGCTTGGTACACGTTTATATTATTTAGAATATTATAGTATATTTTCAACAACAAATATTAATGTTAATATTATGCAACAATGTGTGACAACTATTTCATACTTTGATTTGTGTTTGATTATGCTATTTGGACCCTTACCACATCGTAAGCATGCCTTAAGGTGAGTTATCAAGTTATTGATGATAGATATGGTGATTTGACCATCATTGTAAACTAGGTTATCATCGAGTTTTATGTTGACACATGAGCTTGGGTTTTATTTTAATAATTTCCATATAATGCCAAAACATTGTCTTTAAAAAGGCTATAGAATATTCTTGTACAATGGTCAAGCATATAATATGGTAAGGTATATTCTATGTATATATATTGATATGAAAATTTTATGATGAAAATGTTCAACCAAACATTGTCCATTATCCCAACAAAAATATGTCATCTCTACACATGACTGCCCATGTGTTTGACTATCAATTTCCATGATGAGTAAAAAGCTTCACAATACACACATTTGTGTTGCATCACAAAATGGGAGGATCCACACAAATGGAATTTCTAAACTCAATGTAAGTTCTTGCATTTTTTTGTTGTTGCATGACTCTCCATATGTATTACTATCAATTTCCATGATGAGTAAAAAGATTTACAATACACACATTTGTGTTGCATTTCTAAACTCAATGTAAGCTTTTGTATTTATTTGTTCTGCAACAAGTTGACTATAACGACTTGTTACATATGCTCTACTCAAGTTAACCTTTGTTATTATGCACTATCCATAAGTCACTTCATGACAAAAGTTGTAATGTAACAACCCAAAGTTGTATTAAACTAGTTTTATATAAAAACATAGGAAAAATAAGTAATACGTATTTAATAAATATTAAAACAATACAAATAACTAATATTTAGAGAATTTGTTAATTAAAATTAATTAAATGTACATGGTTTAAGTATCAAAGAAAAAAAAGAAAATTTTTGATAAGGAGGAGGATTGGAGGGGAGGAGACTTTATTCTTCTTGGATACTAGGGGGAGATATAAATGGTTATGAAATACAAGAAAGCAAATTTTACTTCAGTTTATTGGTTGAGGGCTCGACAGTTCTTAGTGTTCCACTAAGGGGTTGGTTGGGTGGAGAGTCATCCCAACACATTGTTTTCCTACATTTCTCTTAGAGATCTAAAGGTATAATGTTTCAACAAATCATTGTATTAGAGGCATGCCTTTCCCCTTATTTCATTAAATTGTTATTATTTTACCCATGGAAATGAATTTGGTTTCAGTTAATTGTCATCTTATATTTATTTTCTAATATATTTGTAACAAATTTAGTTTTAAGGAAGATCCAAGCCTCACATTTGGCATTATAGTGAAGGTTTCTAACCCTCGAACCTACATACCCTTTCCATATTAATGGATCTACATTACATCTATATTAGATCTAGTATTAAACTAGAAACAACCATATTAATAAGATTAATATGTTTGGAATATGTCGAGAGGTATATATTTGACACATTGAGATTTATAATAAATTATTAATACATAGTTTTATATTGAATTGAGTCTATTACCCTTGGAGTACATTACCTAACCTATTGTTCTCATGATGCTACATTGCCAAATGGAAAGCTTATGGATGATGGAGTCAAGAGTACAAGTACACAATCTAATAGGTTTTTGTTACCACATTTTAATTACCACATTCATGTATCTGTGAGATGTAGAACAGTTGTTGGTGGGGTATGGTTAAGACGCCCCCTAAGAAAAAAGGCCCTTGGTTCAAATCCCACGGATACCAAAAATCCAACCATGTTAAGGGTTGGTGCGGTCCAGGTTGAGTGCGATCCCCAGGTGATTTTGATGGCTTAGACACCCCTGGTTCATGGTAAATTAACCAATGGAAACTTGCTAGTCAGGGGGGTTCTTCCCATTAACCAAAAAAAAATTATTACCACATTCATGTAAATTTAATTTAATAATTGTATCACTATTTGAGTGAACCTAATAATGATCTAATAGTTAATATAATAGTTATCCAATATAACCACAATTAGAGTTGAATTTAATCTAATAGTTAAGTCAATAGTTATCAAATATAATTGTGATTAGAGTTGAATTCAGATAATAATTGTATAAGCATTGGAGTTAAGCTAATAGTTGTATATAATATTTAATTAAAAAATTAATATATTAGGAAGTACAATTCAAGTAAAAGTCATTATTAGATTTAAATTCAAGCTAATAGTTCTATGATATGTTATCTAATATATTTTTTATTTTTTTGAAAATTTTTATTATGAATTTTGGACGATACCCATAGAATAAATGGACAATACACTTATCTCATTTTTGTCCATATATGAAAAAGCATAGATGGTAGTCCACCCGGAAATTCTAAGATATATAAGCATATTGGCGTAATTAATCAAATAGTTGTATCTAATAATTGAATAGTTGAAGTTGAAGTTTAATTTTTCCAACTAATAGTTGTATCTAATAATTAATTTAAAATAATATATTGACAATTGCAGTTCAACTAAAAGTCATGATTGGAGTTGAAATTAAACTAATAGTTGTATCATCAAAGGAATTAAGCTCATAGTTGATATTAATCTAATAGTTGTATCTAATAATCAAATAGTTGAATTTTAATTCTAATTTTTCCAACTATCACTAATTGTAATTATTACATGTATGTTAACTAAGCTATTTTTTTATTTTTTTGAAATTATTAATTATCAATTTTGGACTAAGACCATAGATCAATTTGAACAATACACTTATCTTATTATCATTTGTAGATGAAAAAAGCATAGATGATAGTGTATTTTATGAGCTCTTGTTTCCTTTTAGGAGTTCTCACTATCATAGCTACACTTTACTCCATAGGTAGTATGATTGATGAATTAGGTCATTGCACCGAATTTAAGTGGAGAGGATCACACCTTTCAAAGTGTAGGAAAATTGTTGAGAATTTGATACTTGCAAAGGTCATACATGACATCTGTGTGAAGGATTAGACCACGTGGGTGTTTCACGTGAAGGATCTTGTGAGGGATGCTGGGATTCAGAAGGTTTAAATGGTGTTTCTCCTCCTTATATGTTACATCATGCTTTTGTAACCTAGAGAGAAATAATTGGTTATAAAATATAAATCAAACAGTAGACAACTGACACTACCAAGATCCACTAAACCAAAATCTGCTCAATAGTTACTAAGTCACAAAATTTTATTGGCAAATTGTAGGTACTATTTGCACACAAAGTAACAGAGCATGAACATGTTCTAAGAGATCAATAAGCCATTTCTATACATAAAATATAGGATATACTAATAAATCATGGTTTCAACTCAAGCACATACCTAGGTCGTGGAGATGGGGTTAGAGATCTACAATGGAATCCAAGGGACTACGAGGAAAGAAAGGGATTTGAATTATTTCCTAAAGGAATGGAATTATTTAGCATGGTGAGTAGATCGAATAAAATAAGAATCACTTGATCATAGAGGTTGTTATCATCCAAAATGGCACTTCTCCGTCCAAGTGCTGACATTCCTTGTGTTGGTACACAAAAGGACAATTTGGATTGAAGTGGCCTAAACACTATAAAAGTATAAATAGAGGCCTTGGGGTGGGTGATAATGAATCAATTTTGGAGAGAAAAGTTATGCTGGTGGTATATCTTCAGAGTCTTGGAGCAACAAAACTCAGAGTCCTTTGGTTGCAGAGGAGTCCTTGTGTCAGAAGTTGGGTTGTACTCTTATCTTGTTCACCGCTTGTTAATAAAGAGAATTAATATTCCAATCTTGTATTGAGTTTATTTCATGTATATTGGCTTAATGAATATGTGTGATTATGTTATATATATGCTTTTCATCTAACCTCTAATATACTATGCATGAGATATTACTTGAAGGATTTGCTCTTTGCAGGTGGAGAAGTACATCCCTACAAGCTTTGGGGAGAAGTGGAGCGAGAGAAGATCAAGCTTGGAACGACCATCGTTAATTGGGTAAGTCAAGATTTTTTTCCTATTCTCTTTCCATTCCCTATAAAAAGCTGATTGTCTTCAAGTTAGTAGTAAGTTGGTAACCCTAGACCCTAGGTTACAAGGGTGCTTTATCTTGAACAACATAACTGGCGACTCCACTGGGGAGCCCAACATGCTGTGGATTTATCTTGTAGGTTCTTGACCAGTATTTTCTCTGATTCTGAGTGTGGTTCCTTTACCCTTCCTTTGATTTTTAGTATAGTATGTCCAGAGACTTTTCTATATTTTTTTCTTTGAATTTTTTTTTGTTGTATACGAGGGTTATTGTTATACACAGTTGCGTATAGTAACTTGTATACGTGGGTTTCTCTATAATACAGTTGCGTATGGTACGCGAGTTTCTCTATAAGACAGTCGCGTATATCCTGTAGCAGCATAAAATTTTTGGTAGGGTTTGCTTGTCCCTGTCTTGGCTGAAGTTTTTGTCTGCTTAGGGGTCTTCTGTTGTTGGCATAATCCTATAAGTCCAAAGTCATGTACGCCATACTTTTTGCTTGTTTTTAAGCCTATGGGTTTGCTTTGTTTGAATCTTCTAGTGACTTGAAGTTGGTCCTCCCGCTTGGCCTATGAGTTCAGTGGTATGTATCTGAGTCAGTGATCAGGGCTTTAGATACCTTATTCTCTGTACTGCTTTGTGTAGTGTCAGTTAGCCACTTGTTCTTTAGTAAATCTAGTGGATTTGTTTCATTAGTTTTCCAAGTCAGGGTTTTTACCAAGTTTCTTTCCTGTTTGTTTGAAGTTTGGTCACTGTAGGTCCTCTATACTTAATTTTTCTTTCAATGTGTTGTAATCATTCAAACTTGCTCAAAATTATGCATTTAGATGATTAGTAGTTTTTGAAGAATTTGAAAAAAGGGAAAGAAAAACATTTCATGTTTTCGCATATAGTTGCACTTAGTAGTTTTCTTTTCAGTATTTTCAAATAAAATTTCAAAAATTATAAAAAGTCTTAGTTTTTTTTTACGCTTAGTTTTAATTTCATTAACTTACATTTACAAAAAGAAAATAATTTTGGTTTAAGTAGTTGTATTTTGCTTTATAGATCATTTTTACTTTTCTTATCGAGTCTATAACATCACAGTACTTCATGCCACTTACCTTCTGACTAAGAACAACCCTTAAAATAAACGATATAATTTAAAATATGTTAGTAAGTTTTATTTTATAGGGCCATACACCAACTAGCTCAGGCTAGAATTGTGGGATAGGTAGTTTTAAACTCCCCACAAGTGCTTAAATTCAAACATAGTTGGCCAATCAATAAGTAAACCCTTTCCTATGTTGGTTGTATCTAGAAATCTCCTCTCAAACGTTAGTTAAGCATGAGGCCACATGGAGGCTTGGACTGAGGACATAACCCTCCGATTCCTTGTCAAAGCATAGACCAAGGTTTTTGCGCATATGGGGATTCTGTCCTAGACAGAGTTTCAGGATTTGCTACCCTTCCCATGCGTACGAACTAGGCTTGCGACTGTCCCCCCAGACTGTCAATATAGTTAAGGTAGCCTATAGTGTCTCAAATATCTAGGGTTCATACATAGGTACACAAAAAGGCTATTTCTAGTGGACCTTGGATAGGCTTGGAAGGTAACCCTTGTAGAAAGTGTGGGAGGGTGGTGGGTGATTCCTATGCTTGTGCCTAAGAACATATTCAAGGACACCAAGTAACTGTCTCTCAAATTTCTTCTGGAAATCATATCTTATACCCTTTGTGATTGTTGAAGACTTTAGGAAATTTTGTAGTGATTGCTCTGTGGTTTGTTTGTGTTTAGCCGACCTTAGGGTGTGAAGAGTCAAATTTTCAATTGTGGAGGACCAACCTTCCAGAAGGTCAAGAAGGTTGCAAAACATTCCTTCACTCACAACAGTGGAGCCTCCACTGCCCCCTCAAAGGTAGATATTAGACACAGATGATTCTTTCGAACCGGTAGGAATTAGTGAAGTTCCAAGTGAACCAGAACTTAGGACAAACTAGGTTGATACAACCCCAGTAGAGATATAAGACTTGCAGGCTGATGAGTTTGTGAGAAACTTTAATTCGCCTCTTACTGAACTAAACGATCCAATGATCATCCAGGTTTGTCCTTTCAATTCACCTGTGGTTGGTGTTCCTGTGGGCAGGCTAATGTCTAGTGCAGGGGAAAGTTCTTCTACCTCCACCTTAGCCACTCTGGCCGAAGGGTTACGACCTCGCCTGGTAGGTGCCCCTAGAGCAAACATACCTACACCTACTACTCCTTTAACTCCATCTAGTCGGGTCGTTTGACCACCAAGTTCAACAAATGTAGTAGGAACTTCTGGTGGGGTGGTCACTTGGATCCCTAGTGTACCTCCTATTTCAGCTTCTTTTTCACATACTGCCCACAGTGGTCTAGTGGGATCCTCTTCATTTGTCTAGGGTTTTCCTTGGAATGGGGGGCACATTCCCCCATCCACTCCATATGTAGGTCCTGCACCTGCATATGTATGGGTAAAGTTTGGAAACACTAACCCTTATGGTCAAGGTTTTCAAATGCTGGTTTCGGCTCCTTTCACAAGCTCTCCTTTCTCGCTTTTTAGTAGAGGGATACTTGCTCCTATTTTCCAAACTCCAGTTTCATCTAGAGAAGCTCAAACCACATATAATGCACCACATATGAACAATCCACTGGCTTATGGGTGGAATCCTTTCCAAAGTTGTCCAACTACCTCTCAACCGATAGCTGGGGGAAACCCCGCCTTTACTTTTGGGAACCAAAGGGAAAGTCCTTCTACTTCCCAAGCTCGTACTTTTCAGGCTCCGGTCAGACCCAAAATTCCTTTCTCGACAACTTTGAATTTACCAAACTTGGCCAAGTTAATGAATGACCCAGTGAAACATGATGCCACCTGGCCACCTGTCCCTACCAAACTGCCCTTGGATATTCCAAAATTTGAAGGCAAAGTTGGTGAAGAACCAAGGGGTTATATCACCACTTTTCACTTGTGGTGCTCTTCCAACTCACTGAATGATGACACTGTTTGGTTGAGATTGTTCTGGAGAACTCTAAATGGTGCCACACCAAAGTGGTACATTGAACTACCCTCTGCTGCATTTGATAGTTTTTGAGACTTAGCTAATGTGTTCCTTAACCATTTCCAGCTTCATGTCCGGCATGATGTTGGCACAGAATTATTGTCCTCTTTTTGGCAAGACAAAGCCACTCACATTTTGGATCACATCCAAGAGTGGCGAAGGCAAAAAAGGCTCATTAAGGCCACTATCCCTTCTGAGTTTTTGTCAGAGTGGTTCCTTAAATCCTTATTGTTGTATATATCTAAGGATGTATCCAATTCGGGAATAACTAATGAGGAAGAGGCTATCCTCAAGGCCCCAAAACTAGATTTGATATATTCTCAGTTTGGGATTCTATATGAAATCATCCCTGATGCACCAAGACCAACCCATAGTGTAAAAAAACCTAAGCCTGGACCCCATGCCGATGGTGTGGTTGGTTCAGTGATATATTTGGATAAACAACTCCATGAATTGTACATCAAACAATATACGGTGGAGGCAGCAAAGGCTACCCCCTCGTCCCAAAATGCAAATGTTTTTTTGCAATCCTCCCAAAAGTGCAATCAGTAGCCTGGTGGGAAAAAGAGAAATGGGAAGAAAGGTGAGGGAAACCAAAACAAGCCAAAACCCACAAATAATGATAATGGGGGGAAAAAAGAGAAGAAGAAGGTGAAATTTCCATGTAAGTTGTGCTAGGAAGATTACCTGACCCATCAATGTCCCCTTATGGACCAAGCTCAAAAAATGCTCAAAGGCCAACAACCGGCTATCCTGAAGGATCATTTTCCCAAGGACAGAATTCAGCTTCAGCTTCAAATGTAGTAGGGGCCACCCCAAATTATATCAACATGGTTCAATCCTAGAATTTACTCTAGACTAGGAACAAGAACTATGAGACTGAGGCTAAAGAGAAGGGTAAGTCTATAGGTGAAACTTCTAACCCTCTCACAATTGAAAAACCTGTCGAAACTATGCCCAAGATACCAAAGGGTGTCTTTAAGAAAACTTTGCACAATCCTAATGCTAGGGTTGCAGCCAACTACTCTGTAGTTGAAGATTTAGCCGAGGCCCCTTGTGCGATGTTGGCTTTAGAGGTGTTATAGAGTTGTCCCACCCAGCGAGATGCACTCTTGGTAGCCTTAGGTAGTATGGATTTATCGAGCCTCATGGAGAAGTTTAATTTGTATGATGTCAAAATTCACCTACCATATCATGTGGCCTTATTGATAGCTATCATCCATGGTGGAAAAACCTTTGGAAGGGCAGTTGTCGACGAGGGTGCTTCCACATGCATCATGTCCTTGTCTTGTTGGAAGGCTCTTGGATCTCTAGAGCTAGTTCCATTGAATGCCCTACTTACTGCTTTCGACGGAAGGTCATTTCATCCACATGGTATCCTACCAGATTTCAAAATAAAGTTGGCAGGGAAGGCAGTGTCTATTGAGGTAGAGGTGATTGATACACCATTGGATTATAACTTACTTTTGGGGAGAAGTTGGACTTATGCCATGTCCACTATTACATCGACTGTTCTTTGGGTAGTAGTGTTTCTGCACGAAGGGAAGTTGGTTACGGTAGCCCAACTCAGTTTTACTCGAAAGGGCCACATGGAAACTAATGAGTCCATGATGCCATTGGTTAATCAGGTTAAACCTGCTTTAGAGATCTTAGGGGCTGGAATGTATGCATCATTGATGGGCACATTCGATTTTCCAGCTCCGATTCATTACTTAGGTTCTACTAGTGTAGGGAAGTCTATTGCAATAGTTGTCAATAGAACAAACCCTTGGGTTCTTCCTTACCGTCATGAACTTGAAGTGCCCTTATTAGTAGTGAAAGTAGATTATCAAGCTATCATTCATACCACTGTTGATCCCGTTCTGGTCCCTCTCATAGTATTAGAGGAGCAGGAAGAAGCCTATCTACCTGCTTGGGCAGAGAACTCTTTGTATTTTGTAGATTGCTTAGATATGGTTTTTCCATCTGACGAAGCCATTCTGGAAGCTATGTGCGGACGAGATAAGATCTATGAAGATATTCACCATCAATCCTATTTTCTTCCAAAGTTAAGCAGGATTGAAAACCAAGAGTTCCATATGGGACTAGAAGGTGATGCTGATACACCCATTAATCCCTTACCTAGGGAGGAAATATTTGCTAAGGGGAATATGGAAAAAATTTCTATTACTATTCCTATCAACATATCTGCAAACCCAAACATTGTGGAAAATATGCATATTGGTGCAAACTTCTCTCCGAAGGAGATTGCTATCTATACAACTTTGTTTAAGGAATTTCACGACGTATTTTCCTGGTCATATGAGGAGATTCCAGGCATAGAGAAATCGTTAGTCAAACATCAAGTCCAAACATATCCCGATTCCAAACTAGTTTGACAAAAATTAGACCTATCAATCTGCATAAAGTGGCAACTGTTAAGGCTGAAGTTGAAAAACTGTTGAAAGATGGTTTCATTTACTCAATAGCTTTGACAGAATGGATATCCAACCTCATTCCTGTCGACAAAAATCAAGGGACATATGCCTTTGTATTGACTTTCGCAATCTAAACAAAGCCTATCCTAAGGATAAATACCCCACACCATTCACAGATCAAATCATTGATGCTTGTGCATGGAGTGAAGTCTTTTCATTTATGGATGATTTCTCCGGGTATGATCAAATTCAAACTAAACCAGAAGACCAATATAAAACAACTTTCATATGTCCTTGGGGTACATTTGCGTATAAGAAAATTACTTTTGGATTGAAAAATGCAGGGGCTACCTTTCAACAGGCAATGAATTTTTCCTTTCATGACATTAAGTCTATTGTCGAACCCTACCTTGATGATTTTCTAGCTCATTCTCATAAGAGAATAGATCACCCAAATCACTTGCGTTTAATATTCGAACGATGCAGATACTACAAAATTCACTTGAATCCCCACAAGTGCATTTTCTGTGTCAAGTCAGGTAGACTGCTCGGGTTCATTGTTTCTAACAAAGGTATTCAGGTGGATCATTTGAAAGTTGAGGCCATAGTAAATTTTCCTCCTCATTCCATCAGCAAGCTTCAAAGCCTGCAAGGGAAGTCCAACTTCCTTCGACGTTTTATCGTAAATTATGCCAAGATCACTAAAGGTTTCATGCACATGTTGAAGCAGGACACCCCATTTGTATGGGATGAAATCACACAACTTGCATTCAAGACATTATAGAAAGCTTTATTGTTGGCACCATTACTGCGTGCGCCAGATTACTCTCATGATTTTATATTGTATCTGGCCGCATCCGAGTCGACCATAGGGGTAGTACTAGTCCAGGAGGATGACAAGCTCCAAGAGCATGTCGGCTACTATCTTAGCCGTGCTTTAGCTAGCCCTGAACTTAGGTATTCCCACTTCGAGAAGTTGGCATTAGTAGTTGTGTATGTTGTTCATAGGTTGCATCACTACATCTTACTGAGGACCATGACTGTAGTGGCAGATGTTAATCCTTTCCAATATGTTTTGTCCCGACGGATATTTGGAGGCAAATTCAACAAATGGATAGTCATTCTCCAGGAGTTTGACTTAGATTTCCAATCCGCAAAATTAGCAAAATCCTTAGTTTTTGCAGAGCTCACCGTATAATTTTCGGTTGAGGAAGATGTAGCCATCGATGAAGACTTATTCCCAGATGGGCACATATTTTTTATTTCCACCTCTAACCCTTGGTATGGAGATATACTTGTCTATCTCTAGACTCTGAAGTTCCCTGTAACCTTTTCATGGGAAGAACGGCGCAAACTATGCTTACATGTAAAAAAATACCTCATTATTGGAGATACTTTATATCGTTGAGGGGTAGATTCTTTTTTATGTCGATGTCTTACCCACGAAGAGCTTGAGACTGTCCTAAATAATGCTCATAGTGGAGCACGTGGGGGTCATTTATCTGGTTTAGCAACGACCCAGAAGATATTATGTGTCGGTTATTTCTAGCCCACGATATTTAAATATTGTGTGGAAGTCATGAAGCGCTATCATCCTTGTCAGCTTTACACTAGAAAGATGTGGTCGCATCCTGCTCCATTATTTACCATAATCTCAGTGGGCCCCTTCACAAAGCGGGGGATAGATTACGTGACGTGCAACCCAGTCTCGGCTGGGGGGCACACATACATCATTGTTGCTGTAGATTACTTCACGAAGTGGGTAGAGGCAATGCCCACCTATAAAGCCAACTGGGAAACTACAACTTTTTTCATCTTTAACCAAATTATTGCATGTTTCGGTATTTCTAAAGAGATTTTCACTGACCATGGCAGTCACTTCCAAAATAGCATGATGACTGAATTGACCACTTTGCTAGGGTTTAAACAAGAACATTCGTCTTCTTTCTACCCGCAAGAAAATGGTCAAGTTGAGGCTGTAAATAAAACCTTGAAGACTATTCCCAAGCACACTAGTATTAATGCAACCTAGTCCAATTGGCACATCATGTTGTAACCTGCACTTTGGGCTTATCGGACCAATGTGAAAACTACCACAGGGTTTTCTCCTTTCCAACTTGTTTACAGAGTGGAAGCAGTAATCCCGTTTGAATTTGAAATCCCATCTTTAAATATTGATATTCATGTGCTACCTGATACGACTGAACTGGAAGAACGGTTGTTACACTTAGAACATCTATATGAATAGCATAGAGATGTGTTGACAATAAATGAAGCTCATAAAAATAGGGTAAAAAATCAGTACGATAAATTGGTCAAACCTAGGATTTTTTCTGAAGGGGAGCTTGTCTTGCTTTGGGATCAAGACAAAGAACCCCTAGGGTCAGGGAAATTCAGGTCTATGTGGTTAGGACCTTATGTCATGTCAAATTTTTTGAAGAAAGGTGCATATGAATTAACTATTTTCAAGGGAAATAAGTTTCCTAAGCCTAGAAATGGGCTCTACCTAAAAAAGTACTATGCTTAGGCTTAGCACTTTTTTGTATTTTTATTTTATGTAACTTTATGTACAATAGTTCTCCGGTTTGTGTTCTTATATCATCTATTGGTTGTTACAGATATCTTCCGAGTGGTTTATAGGTTTTGCAGATGGTTCTAGTCTCAACACTTGCAACCTGGCTTCAGTCGTATGGGTTATTTACTGACCCTCGTGACAGCTAGTTTCCTCTGGAGGTGCTTGTCTAGGTCCCGCTACCATAATGTGGCCGAGTACAGGGTGTCATTGAGCTGTTATGGGATGTCTTGTCACAAGGAATTACCCAGCTGGAAGTCAGGATTGATTCTCAACTGGTAGTTTCCTAGCTCAATCAAGCTTATAAGGTGTGAAACCCTATTCTACTACGTCAGTTTATGCAAGTTAGGTTATTGGAAAGAAATTTTGATTTTATTACATTTAATAATATTCCAAGAAATCAAAATTCATTAACTGATGCATATGCGAATTATATCTTGGATTGGAATTTAACACATATTTCATAAAGTTTACAACAAACACATTGAAAAACACATGTAAATAAACTGATAAAATATAAATATATATATATATGTGAATATCTGTCCATATATATAGGTCGAGTTTGATCCTCAGATCCAGTCATAACTGTATAATATACAAAAAAATATATACAAAATCTATATTGTAATCCATAAAAATTATCCTAAGTCTAAGTTTGACCACCCTGCTCATCCTGGTCATCCTGCTCTCGGGCTTCTTAAGCCTCTTCGGCTGTAGCAACCTTAGTAGCATATATGTAAACAAGTAATTCTATGGCTACCCTTCTCATAAGGTGTATCCACATCGGTGGGATACCAACCACTAACCCCTACATAAAGGCAGGGATCTGCTCAATACGCAAAGTGGGTACTCTTTGGGTAAGCCTGGCCAACTTCCCCTCAAGAACCCTAATCAGACCATGATCCTCTCCTACCACTGGTTGCACATACATACAAGGATGCCCAACAAGTGAACTGGTCCAATGTCTGCATTTTTAAACATTTAAAGGATTAAAACTCTTATACATATGTATGTATCTTTATAACTAAAATTCATAAAAATTTAAAAACTTGAAAAACCAAAATACATGATGCTCCCCATGCTCCTCTAGGAGGGAGGACAAGGTCATTGTCACCTTGAAAATCCAACCCAGCATATGGAAACTGCTCCAGTGCTGGTAGCTGTCGCTCCCACCATAGGTAGAAGTCATCATAGTACACACTTTGAACCGATCCATCGCCACCCTAGGGGAGGAATATTTCTCCCCATTTACTTAGCCTAGGATGACAGGGAGAGGAAACTGGTAGAGGTACTATAGGAATAAGACTGGGAACTCTCTCAAAGAAAAGGCCACCAATATGCTACATTAACTGAAGTTTTTCCATCGGCCTCTCTTGCAGTCAGAGAGTTTCTTCTTCATTATCGGGCTTACTCCTGAGCACCAATCATATAAAGCTCACTGTAGACATTCCACCACAATTCTCATTTGGTTTCGAGTTGCAAGATGAAGTGATGATGATCCTCCAACCCTCACTATCGTGCTTACCAACACTTGTAATAGAAAGATGCGAATATGAACAATAGGGATGCAAGTAACCCTTTTCTGAGTACCAGGCATGCAGTAAGTGTCAATGTAGTTCTGAACACTTAGAAGGTCACCACCCCTACCGATACCTTCCAAGTTGACAGGAGCTCCCCATCATGACAAACTGGATATGAAATAGATGTCTTCCAGTGTAATCTCTAGAATCTCACCTTGTAAGTCAAATGCACCTAGATCATGATCCCATTAGTTTATCAAAAACTCCAGTAAGCGGACATTCGATCGCATAGGTGAGGTACAAAAGAATTTAAGAAACCTACTTTGCCGCAATGCATGCATCTTAGGGGCACTTCGAAGAGCATCTTGGTGCATGTCTTCATGCTCCCTCTCCCTCCACTCCAACACCATGTCTCAGCCTGTTAAGAAGAACATTATCAAAAATTAAAGTCATGTAAATTTTTTTGATTTTGGCCCTAAATAGCATTTTTATAAATCGCGCAGTATACGCGACTATCCTTTGGACATGTCGCGTATCATACGTGAGTTGCTTTCAAGCAAGTCATGTATAAAACACGTATATGGGATTGTTTACATAGCATACCCATGTATACGGCATCACTGCCTTTAAATTGGTTGAAAATATCAACTTTTTTCATAAAATCAAAAATTTGCTTGGATGAAATGAAAGAGTATGGATAGTAGATTTACTTGGCACTTGCGGTTTTGAAATTCGTCCAATGGTTTGACCATAGTGAGCAATTGAAAGCAGAGGTAAAACTTGTCTATATTGGGTAAAAATGCCCAATGGTGGATTTGATTTCTATTTTTTGCACTATTTATAGAAATTATTTCAAAAGTGGGTTTTTTAACCTATAGTTTGTAATTTTTATTAAAATCAAACTAATGCCATGTTATTTTTTACCTATTGAAATAGGTCCAAGGTTATTCAAAGTCATCTTCCAATCATATAGGGTAGTATTTTCATCATTTATATGCATTTTTGTATTTATACTTAATCATCTTTACCCATAGGATTACTACATTGACCATGGACTATGGTATTCAAGCATTAGTACCTTGTCTATATAATTGTTCTTCCGTGGATAGGGCTTTCCTAACATGAGTACCCTAACTTAGAACACATTTATTGTCTTATGGTACTCATTCTGCATTTGTCATAGGTTCTGCGGAGCCTTCTTAGCTATTTTTCATGCCAAACTGAGCCTCATTTTTAGTCTCTTTTTACAAGCTATCCCCTTTATAAGGCTCTCCACCCTTATGGAGTTCCTTTAGGCCCAAGTCTAACTCCTCAAAATAGACTTGACTATCGAGTAAACTTGTTCATTTAGGCTCGATAAGAATATGTGAATGGGAATCCACATTGGTGGTAGGTTATCTCTTTCTCGGACCATGTGGAATAATACAAGAAAGGATCACTCTCTTTTCTATGGAATTGAGAAGAGCATTCTCAGGCATAGGTTTATCACTTTTCTGGACCTGAGGGACTAAACTTATGGAAAAGGACTACCCAGTATGAGCTTAGTTTTCTCTTTTTTGTGCTCTGGACCTAAACATGAAAAGGATTCCGAGTGTACTTTATGTCTTTGTCATGCTCGTTAAACAACAAGAACAAAACATCGAGTTTATTGTTGCAAGCCCCATTTCTTGTACCCAAATGGATCTTTCCGAGTGATCTTGCTTTCCTTCACACTCGTAAAACTCATGCTATAAGTTGATCTTGAAGGAGCATTGGGTAGGTGGTAATTTAACTTTTTTCGGACCTCCCTGACTAAGTACGAAAAAGGTTCACCTTTTCTTCTTTAGAAGTTAAGAGAGTTATTCTGAGATATGTTTTATACTTTTTTGGTTTCAGGAGACTAAATTGGACAAAAAAGGACCCCCCTAGAGTCTTCTATGGTGTTTTCAAACTCTCTAAATATGAAAACACCAAGCAAGAATGTACTAGTTCGGGCTCGTAAAATCCACAAATAAGTGACATTATAAAGCATTATTCCTTCTTCTCTTCAAGCTTGTCAAAAATGAAGAGAGAGCTTAGTTGAATTTCCTAGACTTGCTAGAATTTAACAAGAAAGATAAGGAAGAAGTTTTCTCTTTGGGTTACAGTCGGTGGTGGCATATCCTCCTTGAACATAGCACTCTCTGAACTTTTCGATACTCATGTCTTAGTGTTCACTTTCAATTCAACTATCACTTTGAGTTTCTTACTCCTCCACTTGTCATTTATGAATGGGGAATATGATCATGTCACCTACATGACAGATAAGTCTAGTTGTTCTATTTGCAAAGTTAAAAAGTTGCCTTGGGTCATCTTTGTGTCATGCTCACTGTTCAAGGATTTATCCCTATTTTTTCTTTTTTATCCTGATTTCATCATTATCCTATTTGATATCACTTGTGTCTACCTTCCTTTATCCAGTTCCTAGTCATTATTGTGATCTGTTGGAGGATCTATTGCCTTCCCCATTAGAGCATGGTTTCTCATCAGCATTTCTTGAAGATGAAGACCTAGAGTTTTGACGATGGTACCCTAGGATTCACTTTCATCATTGGTGAATTCCTTTTCTTTAGTTGTCAATTGTCACCTATTGATTGGAAATATGTCAAATTATTTCCATGTTCGACTTTGACACATCTATTCACATGGCCTGGATTGTACTGGTTCCATTGGGTTATGGCGAAGACCTTAGGTTCACATCTATAACCTAAGTTGCGTAAGATTGTGTTGTGTTCACTTACACAGCTTCCAGATCTTTGAAGACTCATCATTATTGTATATTGTGGCTTCGATCCACCTTTGTAATATACGTGGTCTAGCACCCGTATCATATGATGTACTCAAATATTGTAAAGAACCTAGTGTTCCAGTATATTGAACATGGCATCCTTAGATATGATTTTGTATATGACATTTGATATGTATTTGTTTCAGGTACTTACTCTTCTTCCTTGGACTTCTGAGTTCTCCAATATAATGGTTATAATGTATTTCAGCCATCACTTCCCTTTGACCTCACACATTAGGGGGCATTTGTTATCAACCAAAATGACACTTCTCCATCCGAGTGTCGGCATTCCTTATGTTGGTACACAAAAGGACAATTTGGATTGAAGTGGCCTAAACACTATAGATGGGCATGACCTTTGATGCATTTTCCTTAACTAGCCTTGTATATTTTTACTATGGATTTTGTGTTGCATACGCGACTATGTGCATTGCAACTCACGTGTCATAAACGAGTATTTGCATTGCAACCAACGTATGCTTGCATACGCGAGTTCCCTTTGAGAAACTCGCGTATCATACACAAGTTACCTATATTAATAACTATGTATACCCTAATTCGACATTAAAACATATAATCGAGATTAGATGAGATTAGTTGGGGCCTAATCCATAACTATCCCAACCATCTCAACCATCCCAACCTTCGAAACCACTCTATTTCCCAAAGTATAAATAGAGGCCTTGGGGTGGGGGCTAATGAATCAATTTTGGAGAGAAAAGTTATGCTGGTGGTATATCTTCAGAGTCTTGGAGCAGAAAAACTTAGATTCCTTTGGTTGTAGAGGAGTCCTTGTGTTAGAATTTGGGTTGTACTCTTATCTTGTTCACCGCTTGTTAATAAAGAGAATTCTTCTTCCAATCTTGTATTGAGTTTATTTCATGTATATTGGATTAATGAATATGTGTGATTATGTTATATATATTCTTTTCATCTAACCTCTAATATACATATGCATGAGATATTACTTGAAGGATTTTCTCTTTGTAGGTGGAGATGTACATCCCTAGAATCTTTGGGGAGAAGTGGAGTGAGAGAAGATCAAGCTTGGATCAATCGTCGTTAATCGGGTAAGTCAATATTTTTTTCCTATTCTCTTTCCATTCCCTGTAAAAAGCTGATTATCTACAAGTTAGTAGTAAGTTGGTAATCCCAGACCCTAGGTTACAAGGGTGCTTTATCCTGAACAATAGAGGTATAAGTTAATCCTTGACAATCTCATATGGAAACTCTTTCAAGCAAAAATCCATGAAAATTGGAGAAATAAACTGATCAGACTCTTTCTAGGGCCCTAATTTCATTAGATAATATGACACATACTTCAAACATTTATGCTAGAAAAAATTCATGTATTTAGATATAGTGGTTGGGAAAAACGAGGAATTGATATACAAAGCCAAAGCCTGATCGCAACCCTATACCTTCTTCACAACCCACTATAATATCTCCACCAACTGTTCCTTATCAAAAATACTTGGTTTTGAAACTTGGGTGGATTAACATACCACAGATTCTTCAAAACCTCTACAAGAGAAGAAACCTCAGATCCATAAGAGACAGATATATGTTCACTACGGATAACTAAAAAATTGTTGATATTCAACGGTGCATGCTTTACTGTCTCGATCCAAAAAACTATGCTCTCTACATATAATCTTTGTGGGAAAATTAAAACAACCACTAATACAAAAGGTTAAGTGTAACTTTTGTCATCAATGAGAGTCACATATACATATGGAAACCCTAATCTATGCGCAATGCTTATAACGAAATATGTTGATATTCATGCAGAAACTCTAATCTCTTCATATCTTTGTGTATATTCATGGATAGGTCTACCTTGAATATCTTTGTTTATCTATGCATATTTTCATTTGTAGATCTTCCTAATGTTCAAATTATGCAGGTTTTTTTTTGCCTTTTGGCCCTTTATTTTACACCTCTACACAATGCTTAAAAATGGAATTTTGTTTTCTGTGTGACTTAGATCTCCACCCTAAATTCATCAATGGAATGGAGAAAATTTTCCTAAATGTAAATCAGAATTTCTCTTACTTCATATCTCTGCCCTACCTCTAGTATAACATGTTAATGGGATCATACATTAGACAGGGCCATGAGTCCAGATTGCAAGTAGATAATTTCAGTTCAGTAAACTACATGAAGAACAAGGAGAAACCCATAGGCTATGGAAGCAACAATAAACATTTGAAAACCATAATAGAACCCAAAATCCATATCCATCCGCTTGGATTTAGTATTGATGATGAGTTCCCATTGATTGAGACGTTTTCCATGAATTCATAGACATGGTCTTGCTAGAGTCTGAGCTCAAGGAAAATGGAATACTTAGCTCCTGTATGCAACCCAGAGATGACATAGCATGCCAATATTTAGAGCCATGGTTATTTCCTTTGGTTGGTTTGACTACATTGAACAATTGTAATCTTAATGCCAAAACTTATTTTCCACTATACGGGTTGGTGGTCAATGTAGAGAGAACTAGTAACATGTTAACCTCCTTTAAAAAGATTCAAAAACCTAATTATATCTATATGGAAAACCTAAACATATAATACTAACTATATATTAGATAGATGCCAAACTACGAGATGCATGAGTTTATTAGGATTTTGGAGGAGTTTATTCGGAGTTCGAACGATTTTATTAGGAGTTCGACTCTTACATGATTGCACATTAGCTAGACTTCTAGATGCCAAATGTAGTTGGACTAATCCTTAAGCGATTATACTTGAAATTAAGCTAATAGTTGTAGAATCATTGCAGTTAAGCTAATAGTTGTATCTAATAGTTAAGTTAATAGTTATCCAATATAACTGTGAATAGAGTTGTCTAGTTAAGCTATTAGTACTAGAATAATTGGACTTAAGCTAATAGTTGTATCTAATAATCAATGCAATTAATCTCGTAGTTGTATCTAATAATCAAATAGTTGAAGATTAATTTTAATTTTTACAACTATCACTAATTGTACTTATCACGTGTTAATTAATTTATTTTTTATTTTTTGAATTATTAATTATTAATTTTGGACGACGCCCATAGAATCAATCTCGACAGTACACTTATCGCATTCTCGTTTAATTTTGGATGACACCCATAGAATCAATATCGACAGTACACTTATCGCATTCTTGTTTAATTTTGGACGACGCCCATAGAATCAATCTCGACAGTACAATTGTCTCATTCTCATCCATAGATGAAAAAGCATAGATGGTAGTCCACCCCAAAATTCTAAGATATATATTCCTATCAACGTAAATATTACTAAGATTATATGTTTGAAATATGCCGAGAGGTATATATTTGACATATTGATAATTTTTTTTACCAAGGAATGTGTCAAGTACTTGTATCTAATAGTTAAGCTGATATAACAACCACTTAATTTATGGTTGTTAAGCTCATAGTTGAAGTTAGGCTCATAGTTGTATCTAATAGTTGATTGAAAAGTTAATATAAAGCTTGGACTAAGCCTTATGCACATTAACTGAACTCCTAATTACAATATGGAGTTCAACTGCCACATAAGATGCACATTACCTAAGTGATTCTTCTTGGTGCATGGTTTCACTGCAATCAAGGTCAACTTCTCATGCTAATAGGTGGAGTTCATCTAAATTTAATTTAATAGTTTTATCACTATTGGAATAATCTAACATTTATCTAATATTTATCCAATATAACCACAATTAGAGTTGGATTTAAGCTAATAGTTGTAGAATCATTGCAATTAATCTCATATTTATCCAATCAAACCATGATTTGAGTTGGGTTTAAACTAATAATTGTAGAATCATTGGAGTTAAGCTAATACTTGTATCTAATAGTTAATTTAAAAGTTAATATATTGGCAATTTCAACTCTAGTAAAAGTCATGATTGGATTTGAAGTTAAGCTAATAATTGTATCATCAATGTATTTAAGCTAATAATTGAATAGTTGCACGTAATAATGGAATAGTTGAAGCTGAAGTTTTCTTTTTCCAGCTATCATGAAATGTACTTATCAAACGTTAACTAAGATATTTTTGATTTTTTTGAAATTATTGATTATGAGTTGGACTAGCCTCCTTTAAAAGGAATTGAAAACCTAATTATATCTATATGGAAAACCTAAACATGTAATAATTGTTGAAATATTCTAACTTCAAAGGATATTCTAAATGTATTTTACTGATGTAACCCAAGGGATATGTTATTATTCCTCTTTTTGGGTGTTACTATTGTATTTGGTCATCATAGAGTCATGAGGTATATCCTCCTCTTATGTCAGGTCTTTATCAACCTAACTAATAATATAATATACTATTTTTGAGTATTTCTAGGTGAAGTTGGCCCAAACATTTTATCAGGGTTAAATTGTCTAGTGCAAAAGTCAATTGAAAAATATGTATAAATAGAGGAGTTGTGGTTCTTATTTGAACACAGACTCACTCACTTGTGCAGCGCATAGGAGAGAGAGAGAGAGAGAGAGAGAGAGAGAGAGAGAGAGAGAGAGAGAGAGAGAGAGAGAACAGAAGGAGGAGAACAACTGTTTTGGGGTTGTATTTTATACATCTTATACAGAGGAAGATTTTTCCAGGTTTTCTCCAGAAAGCAGTTGGGTCAACCAAATTTCCTCCTCCAAGCACATCTACTTGTAAGGTAAATCTCCTTTTTGATAACTTTCATTTTTGAGTAACTTACTGGTCAAGATGGCTCCAAGCACTAAGCTTGAGGACAAATTGGAAGGCCTAGGAAACTTCCTAGATTGGAAGTAGGATGGGCCTCATTCCGAAAGAGAATGGTCATAAGAAGTATATCAAGAATGAGATTGTAGAGCCTGAAGAAGCTGAAGCTAAGGAGAAGTTGAACAAGACCTAATAAAGGCAATGAGGATCATTGGTAATTCCATTAAGGCTCACTTTATCCCTTAAGTGTCATCTAAGAAGACACCTAAGAAAATGTATGATGCACTTTCCATAATGTATGAAGGGAAGAACATAAATAAAAAGATGAATCTAAGAATTGAAATGAAGGGCACCAATATGAGCAAAGGAGAATCTGTTCAATATTACTTCATAAGGATCTCCTAGATCAAAGAGAAGTTAAGTGCTATTGGAGATACTCTTGATGAGGATGAATTGGCTATGACTTCTCTCAATGGCTTGGGACTCATTCATCCAAAATCTGTGTGCTAGAAAAGAAAGTATGATGTTTGACATAGTATGGGAAGATTGCATACAAGAAGAAGCTAAAGTAGCCAATAGAGAAGCTCTTCTTAGAGAAGATGACCAGGCTCTAGCTACCCATACTAAGTAAAGAAAACAATCAAACTTCAAGAAGAGTAATCATAAGCCTTCAAAGAATAAATTCCAAAAGAAGAAGAAGAAGGATTACTCAAAGTATTAATGCTACAACTGTCATAAGTTAGGACATTTTGCTAAGAAATGTACATCACCAAAGAACAACAACAACAAAATAGATCATGCTCATCTAGCTTAAGTTGAGGATGAATAAAGAACTTGAAAGAGAAATAGAGGTGAAGATGTAGAAGAATATGTGTTATTCTATGCACTCCCTGGGTCTGTAACACCTGGAGAAGATACATGGCTTGTTGATAGTGGTGCTTCCAAGCACATGACAGGAAAGAAGACAACTCTGTCAAATATTGAAGAGAAGAACTCTTCCCAGAAGGTATCATTGGGAGATGACTATCAATATCCCATAAAAGGTATCGGTGAATCAAGCTACAAGCTTGACTCTGGGACCTCCATGAATATGAAGGAATTAATGTATGTACTAACTAGGTTTGAAAATAAAAAACCTACTCTCCATCTCATATCTAGATAAGAAAGGATATAGAGTTTCCTTTATAGATGGACAAGTACTCATGTGGTCCAAAGGGAAGAAACTTGAAGATGTTGTAGTCATTAGAGAAGAAGAAGGAGGACTGTACAAGCTCAAAGGACATTCAGAGACAACCCTTATACATGAGACTACCAACTCAAGTAAATTGTGGCATAGGAGACTTGCTCACATCAACTACAAGGCATTACCCTATGTGAGTAAGGTGGTAACAGGGTTACCAGATCTGAAGATCGAACATGAGGGAACCTACAAGGGATGTGTACAGGGAAAGAACATCAAGAATCCATTCCCAAAAAGTGACACAAAGACTAAAGGTACATGGGAACTAATCCATTCTCATGTATGTGGTCCTATGCAATCCATATCCTTAAGTGGATATGAATACTATCTCACATTTATTGATGATTATTCAAGAAAGACTTGGATACATTTTTTGAAGAATAAAAGTGAAGTGTTCGGGAAATTCAAGGAATTCAAAGCCTTGATAGAGAACCAGTCAGAAAATAAAATCAATAAATTGAGATCAGATAATGGTGTAGAATACACTTCAAAGGAATTTGAAGTATTCTATAAAAAGGTAGGATTCAAGAGGGAACTAACCACTCCCTATAATCCCCAACAAAATAGTGTTGTGGAAAGAAAGAATAGAGCTATCATGGAAGTAGTAAAGACCATGATTCATGACCAAGAACTCCATATGCACCTATGGGATTGAGCTGCAAGAACAACCGTATATGTGCAAAACAAATGAGCTCACAGTGATATTGAATTCAAGGCTCCCGAAGAAATGTATACCGAAAAGAAACTTGAAGTAATCCATCTCAAGATATTTGGTTGTCCAGTGTATGCACATATTCTGAAAGAGAAGAGAACCAAATTGGATCCTTCTAGAAAGAAGGGAATATTTGTAGGATATGGTGAAGTTTCCAAATCCTTCAGAATATACATTTCAGGATTCCATCATATGGATATTAGTATGGATGTAACCTTTGATGAAGAGGAAGCTCTTAAGAAATCCAGAAGGTGTCAGCTTGAAGAAGTACATGAAAAAGATGTGCCTTCCAGAAGGATAGAAGCTGAATCAACTCCTGAAATAGTAGCATCAAAAGATCATGACATGCTAGAGCTTTAGGAGCCCTCCACTATGGATATCTCTCAAAAGAGAAAACCTACTTGGGTAAGAGAAATCATACAAGAAGCAAAAATATATGAAGCACCAGAAGGCTCCACAAGAAGTAGCAAAATATCAAAGCCATATTCTAGTTATGTAACTTTGATGTGCAATCTTATAGACCAAGAACCCAAAAACTATGAGGAAGTTGCACAAAAGAAAGAATGGGTTGAAGCATTGATGAAAGAATACCAGTCAATCATAAAGAATAATGTTTGGGATATAGTTCCCAAACCAGAAAACAAGAGTGTGGTTTCTTCGAAATGGATCTACAAGATAAAACATGTTGCAGATGGAAGTATTGAAAAGTACAAAGCAAGATTTGTGGCTAGAGGATTCTCTTAGAAAGAGGGGATTGATTATGAAGATAAATTTTCTCTAGTAGAAAGGCACACTTCCATTAAGCTATCATGGAGATTTTGTCCATGATGAAATGGGACTTACACTAAATGAATCTAAAGACAACCTTCCACCATGATCTTATGGTTTAGTAAGAAACAATCTAATGTTTCTCTCAGCGCGAATGAAGAAGAGTATATTGCAGCTTGCTCTACTTGTTGTGAAGTGATATGGCTTTGGAAGATGATTAAGGAATATTTGACATGGAGGTGGACACAATTTTTTTTTTATGTGACAACCAGAGTTGTATAAAGATGACAGAGAATCCGATGTTCCATGAAAAATAAAAGCATATAGAAATTCAATATTTTTATATAAGGGATATGGTACAAAAGGGATCCATCAAGCTCTAGTATGTGGGTATCGATGAGAAAGTTGCTGATATACTGACCAATCCTCTATCTCGAATGAAGTTCGAGTGTTTTTGCGACAAGCTTGGTGTATTTCGGTAGGAATTTCCTCGCAAGGAGGAAAAGTTATTGGACAATGAATGATGGACCCTCTTCAAAAAAAGGAAGATCAGGTCAGAGACATTAACCCTCCTTGGAAAAAGGGGGAGCAGGTTGATGATATAAAACTTCCCAAGAAAGGGGGAGTAATGATGAGACTGTCATCGATGATGGATGACAGTTATGATGGTTTGACATTTGTTTGTGGACGATAGTATCCTCTCTTGAGGATGACAAGTATAACACTCTGTTTATGCCAAGTGGTCCTTACTAGCTAAGGATGGACCTATAGACACTACTCGTGCTACTCTCACATGGAGAGTACTCACATTCACTTGTAGATGATAGTATCCTCTCTCGAAGATAGTAGGTATAATACTCTTTTCATGAGAGTGGTCCTTACTAGCTAAGGATGGCCATGTAGATGTTACTCTCATGGAGAGTACCCACATTCAGTTCTGGATACCATAGATTAAACACTCGCTCAAGATTGGTCCTAACCTCACTAGTCTGGATTCTCTACGATGAGTCCTCATGGACACTGGGACTGAAATTGTATATGCAGTCGAGATATTCCTTGCAGACTATACTCTTGTGTGGAGAGTATGCCTACACTCATATGTAGATGCCATAGAATAAACACTCGCTTGGGAGTGGTCCTAACCTGTGTGGTATGGTTTCTCTATGATGATTCCTCACAGACGATGTAGTATAACACTCACTTGGGACTGGTCCTAACTTGTGTGGTATGGATGTTCTACGATGGGCTGACATTGTTCCTGTGGTTGAGATATGATCTACAGACAATACTTTTACATGGTAGAGTATACCTACACGTGAGTGTAGATACGGTAGTATAACACTCACTTGTGAGTGGTCCTAACTTGTGTGGTATGGATGGTCTACGATGAGTCCTCACGGACGATAGGGCTGACACTGGGTGGATTTGAGATATACATTTAGTTGTCGATCATTCAGCTAATTTGTAATGTCCTCAACCCTCCAACCGGTGAAGAGGACGCTACCATACCATTAACTATCTAGGCAACTAGCCCCATGAACATGTACATACATGTTGCTAAATTTCTATGGTGATAGGTTATTGATGATAGCTAGACTAACAATTTTGTTTTTAAATGTATTAATAAAAAATTAAAATTTTTTAAATAGTTTACAATATTTCTGCACTTTAAAAAATTCTTAAACCTAGCAAACCCTAACCTCCACAGTCGACATTAGACCCCCTTTTTTCTACCCAGTTCCAGTATTTATCAATGATTCTTGCTCTCTCCACATTTGACATTGTCCTGATGATGAATCCTGATATGGATCTGAAACATTGACTTGATCATTTTGATACTATGGTTTCTCCGACAACATCATCATTGTACATACATAAAAAAATTGAAATGCTTTGAAGTAAAACATGCATAGATGTGTAATTATTCAACATACAGCGGAAGCAAAACATACATTAAGGAATTCAACATGTTCATCATAATTCATTAAAGATCAAATATGATTGCAGGGATTGAACACAAGAATACTTATCTTATGATGAAATTGTCTGCAACCAGCTACGTCGCTACAACCTTCCACCCAACCATAGGCCAGTGTGATCCTTAATCTGTTAGCAACACCGCCACCCCCAAGCTGGGCATGATTCCCCAAGGAATAAGGAACTAAGCAGGCTCACACATAGCCAAAGGTACAAAACTCAGCCAAGCCAACACAGTTGGGTTTATCAGGCCATTAGGGAGCTGGGAAATGCTGAATGCTAAGATGGTGGGTTCACTAAAGAGCTAAGGACACCTACACCAAAACTAGCCTGACTTCTAGGACACCCACACACACCAAACACAAGGAATGAGTCCCTTCTCTGCTACATAGTCCCTCAGGCCTTGACTTCCCTTATAGTGCTATTCAGGGGTTGTGGAGAAGAAATCCAGCCCTCTAGCCCTATCTATGTGGCTCCAAAACACACCAGGTTTATCAGGCATACCAAGCCTTCATTCCCACTCCAACACAGTCCAAAGACCAACCATTGCATACACACAGCCAAATAAGCAATTCACAGCTCTAGGGAAGAAAATCAAACACCACAGAACAACTAAGGTGACAATTTAGGTAATACATAGCCCTGACTGGGAAATTTGATTCCTGAGTCATTATTGGCCCTACCGTGGCCAAAAAAACTCAATAAGAACCCACAACAACCCAAAAATGTAAATGAACCCACAACAAACCAAAATCATGGGGAAACCAATGACAATCGATTTCTCAGTTGTGTGAGGAAGGAAAGGCAACCCATGTGGAGGTTAATTCACATGGTCAGCCCCACAATGAAGAGAAATACACATAGCGAAATCCCCAACTAGAAAAGTCACACACACATAGCCAAATCGTGCATGTGAGGCCGCCCTCCCAACTCTCTGTGTGAGTAAAATGCCAAGACCTATGCATGAGGAGAAGAACGACTGTCTCTGTGTGAGGATGGGAAAGAATGCAAGAATGGGGTTGTCCCCTCTCTTCCTTCCCAGGTGAGGGTGAAAGAGTTTGCTGGTGGAGTGTATGTGTGGGAAAGGTCTAACTCTCCTGCCACACACCACTGCCCAGCAATAACTGCCCAACTAACATTAGAGGTTTTATTGTGGTAGTTGACTGATTGAGACAAGGAAGGGTGAGTAAGTCAAAAGGGTGGGTGAAAACTAAAAGGGTATATCAATTGACACTTGGCTTTTCCCCAATGGATCCCAAGGGTTAAATGATTTCCCTCCCTATCCTTAGGAAAATCACGCCCTTTTCATTATGGTTGCATTGACATAGTTGGTTGGGGTTCATTTTAATTAAAATGCATAATTACATGATGCCAAAATTAATATGTGCCAGATAGCATGATATACCATTGGTAATGATTTCAATCGCTGAAATATAACAAAACCAAATCAATGGTGGGGATTTTTCCTTTAGCTCCACACCACGATTAATTACAATATATACATTTTTAACGCAAATGGGGTCAAAATCGGGGTGTTACATAATTGATTTCATGGATCATGCTAATGGAGGATTGCATCATCCTTGGACTTAAGTACTAAATTGATCAGGATTGATCATCCTACAAATAGATCATGTGTACTACAGGTAGCATGGTGGCAAAGGATCAAGTAGATCAAAGTACATCAGTGAAGGGTCAAGTAGATCGAATTGCAGCTGAAAAAGGATCAAGAAGGATTGAAGGATTGCAGCAAAGGATCGAAAGGATCAAAGTGCTGCTACAAAGGATTGAGAAGATCAAAGTGATGCTGCAAAGGATCAATAAGATCAAAGTGCCGCTTCAAATGATCGAGAAGATCGAATTGCTTTTGCAAAGGATCAAAGTTTTGCAAAGGATATAGAAGATCAAAGTGCTGCTACGAAGGATCGAAAGGTCGATGCGTTGCTGCAAAGAAAGGATCAAGTGATCATGTGATGCATAAGCTAAAGAGTAACTATTCCAGTTACTGATTGTGAAAAATTTCCTATGATGTATATATGTATCTCCTCAATGTACTATTGTAATTGTCTCTATGTTCTCCTATAGTTTGTGATGACGTTGTCAGTAGAATAACCTTCTCTTTAAGGGAGAGTGTTGAAATATTGTAACTTCAAAGGATATTCTAAATGTATTTTACTGATGTAACCCAAGGGAGATGTTATTATTCCTCCTTCTCGGTGTTACTATTGTATTTGGTCATCATAGAGTCATGAGGTAAAGCCTCCTCTTGTGTCAAGTCTTTAGCACCCTAATTAATAATATAATATACTGTTTTTGAGTATTCCTAGGTGAAGTCAACCCAGACAGTTTATTGGGGCTGACTTGTCTAGTGAAAAAGTCAATTGACAAATATGTATAAGTAGAGGAGTTGTGGTTCTTATTTGAACATAGACTCACTCACTTGTGTAGTGTATAGGAGAAAGAGAGAGAGAGAGAACAAAAGGAGGAGAACAACTGTTTTGGGGTTGTCTTTTATACATCTTATATAGAGGAAGATTTTGCTGGGCTTTCTTCCCCTTGAGGGTTTCTTGGGATAAATGTTGTGTCCATCTTGTGATTGTGTTTCTATCAGTGATTCTTGATATGCTACTATGATTTTGAATTGAATACTATTGAATCTAGTCTAGCATCAGCAAAACTTAACAATACTAACTGTGTATTAGCTAGATGCCCAACTAGGAGATGCTACCAGGAGTTTATTAGGAGTTTAGACTATTTAATTAGGGGCTAGAATCTTACATGACTACACATTATCTAGAATCCTAGATGTCAAATGCAATTGGACTAAGCCTTAAAGTGATTAGAGGTGAAGTTAAGTAAATAGTTGTAGAATCATTGGATTTAAGCTAATAGTTATCCAATATAATTCTGACTAGAGTTGAAGTTAAGCTAATAATTCTATATTCATTGGAGTTAAAAGCTAATAGTTGTATCTAATAATCGATGGAGTTAAGCTCATAGTTGTATCTAATAATCGAATAGTTGAAGATTAATTTTAATTTTTACAACTATCAATAACTGTACTTATCACATGTTAATTCAACTATTTTTTATTTTTTGAAATTATTAATTATTAATTTTGGACAATGCCCATAAAATAAATCTGGATAGTACACTTGTCTCATTCTTGTTTAATCTTGGATGACTCCAATATAATCAATCCCGATATACACTTGTCTCATTCTCATTCATAGATGAAAAAGTATGGATGGTAGTCCACCCCAAAATTATAAGATATATACGCCTATCGATGTAAATATAAAAACTAGAAATAACCATATTTCTAAGCTTAATGTTTGAAATACGCTGAGAGGTATATATTTGACATATTGATAATGTTGTTTTTACTAAAGAATGTTTCAATTACTTGTATCGACTAGCACACCCACATAGTTTGTGGCTGGATCACGTCAATAAGGATAAAATGGTTGAGAGATGGTTATGGAATGGAAGACAGTTTGGAAATATTTTTTTATTCATCATATCCTTCTAGCTAAACGGGTTCAACTCTAATTTATACATACCTAGCTACATGTTATCATCGATATTCTTCCAATTATGCATTTATCAACTATCAATTATTTTTTATATTCTTTTTCTTTTTATCTGACA
>LPNX010490181.1:356657-374970 GCA_001517045.1 Pseudotsuga menziesii | reverse complement strand
ATATTTATAATTGTTTATTTCGAATTTTGAACCACTGCCATAGAATCAATCTCGACAGTACATTTGTCTCATCCTAATCCGTAGATGAAAAATCATAGGTCGTAGTCCACCCCAAATCTCAAATAAAAATGTCTATCGACATAAATAGTTAAGCTAATATAAGAACCACTTAATTTATGGTTGTTAAGCTCATAGTTGAAGTTAGGATCATAGTTGTATCATCACTAGATTTAAGCTAATAGTTGTATATAATAGTTAATTTAAAAGTTAATATAAATCTTAGACTAAGCCTTATCCACATTAACTTGACTCCCAACTACCAGAGGGAGTTCAAGCGTCACATAAGTGACACATTGCCTAAGTGATTGTTCTTGGTGCATGGTTTCACTGCAATCAAGGTCAACTTCTCATGCTAAGAGATGGAGTTCATCTAAATTTAATTTAATAGTTATATCACTATTTGAATAATCTAATAGTTATCCAATATAAATACGATTAGAGTTGATAAATGAATAACATGAAGAATGTCAGCGATAACATATATCTAGGTATGGATAACTCACAGTTGAACTCCTTTAACTAAAATAATATGAGGAATCAATTTTTTTTCCAAATTGTCTTCCATTCCATAACTATCTCTTAACCATTTGATCCCTGTCGATGTGATCCAACCATAAACTATGTGGGTGTGCTATCTATATCTATATGGAAAACCTAAACATGTAATATGAACTGTATACTAGGTTAGCCAGATGCCTAACTACTAGATGCATGAGTTTATTAGGAGTTCAAACTATTTTATTAGGTTTTCGACTCTTACATCACTCCACATTAGCTAGAATCATAGATGCCAAATGTAGTTGGACTAAGCCTTAAGTGATTAGAGTTGAAGTTAAGCTAATAGTTGTAGAATCGTTGGAGTTAAGCTAATAGTTGTATATAATAGTTAAGGTAATATTTATCCAATATAACTGTGATTAGAGTTGAATTTAAGCTAGTAGTTCTAGAATCATTGGAGTTAAGCTAATAGTTGTATCTAATAATCGATGGAGTCAAGCTCATAGTTGTATCTAATAATTGAATAGTTGAAGATTAATTTTATTTTTTACAATTGTCACTAATTGTACTTATCACATGTTAATTAAGCTATTTTTATTTTTTATTTTTAAAATTATTAATTACGTCGATAAACATTTTTATTTGAGATTTGGGGTGGACTACAACCTATGTTTTTTCATCTACGGACGAGGATGAGACAAGTGTACTGTCGAGATTGATTCTATGGCAGCCGTTCAAAATTTGAAATAAACAATTATAAAAAAATGAATATAAAAAATAACTAGTAGCTAGTTGATGGATAGATAACTGGTAGCAATGCGTGGATAACTCATAGTTGATGAATGGATAACCAACAGTACATGGAATATAACTAGAAGAATGTGATATAAAAAGAAAAAGAATATAAAACAAAATGATAGTTGATAAATGGATAACAAGAAGAATGTTGGTGATAAATGGAGTTAGGCTACATAACTCATAGTTGAACCCATTTAACTAGAAGAATATGACAAATACAAAATATTTTTAAACTGTCTTCCATTCCATAATTATCGCTCAACCATTTGATCCCTATCGATGTGATCCATGCACAAACTATGTGGGTGTGCTAGTATTTAGAGTTATAGTGTAAGTTTTTTAAAAATATTTTTTCTTAAATGAATTATAAAAATATTTTATTTATTATTGTAGTAGTTTAAATATGTTATAATTTGGAATTGCACTTAATAATTGTTAAAATTGTATAATCAAAATGTAAAAAGGTTTTTGAGAAGATTGAATCTATTTATATATATTAAAAATACAATTTCAAAAATAAAAAATTACAATTTGACTAAATATTTTTTATTAAAAAATCATTTAAATTACTTTATAAATATTTATTATTCTTTATGTTGTAATAAAAAAAAGTTGAAATAAATATTTAATCAATAAAAAATTGTTGTGTCGAGAGGCGCCCTACAGCCTAGTATGAGGGAGATATTGTAACGTTTGTCATGAAGGAGATATTGTAACATTTGTCAATAGATGTTGTAATGTTTGTGTGGAAATTAAACCCAGTGATAGATTAATTTTACTCACAACAATTATCAATTGAACATGCAAAATCACTCACAAAAGAGACTGAATAATAAGTTGAACACTAAACTGTATTGAATAAGTGTACAATAGCCAACCCTGTAACATAATAGGTTGCATCATCAAATAATTACATAAGGGATTCGAATGCATGAGGAGCAATTCGAATCTAGCATAAAGCAGGCTTACTAAAATTAAGCAAATCCCCCATAGGTGCAAAAAGCTGATCCCAAATCAGTCATGGAGCTCACGAATTGGCAAAAGAACTTAGGAAAGATAAAGAGTGATGGAATGAAAACTCATACATGCTTTACAAGGAGAAAGAGTGGACGGTGTGTAGGACAAAAAACTAGTCAACGTCACCTAGTCAAGCTTTTCCATTTGCCTTAAAACACTGAAAAAGTAGGGAATAAAGTAGAAAAAGTAGAAGGGCACTTAGGAGGCCAGGAATAAATTAGATTTGATTCCTTGAGGTTTCCCAAGCACTACATGAGTCAAATAAGGAAAGTTTGACCACTATGGATAGGTAAATGACAACTTGCACAAAGTGGGACACATGAACTAGGCAAATAAGACAAAAATAATGAAATTAATGTCTAAGGTAGCTAACTATGGGTTGATTATTCTAACACCCCCCCTTAAGCCTGACTTATGAGTAATATATCATAAAATTATAGGGCCTAGCAACAAGGCTTAGTCACCCTTTACATACTGCATGTCCATACAACCAAGGAAAGAGGCAAAAACCACATGGGAAAATCCTCCCTTAAACATGGACTGTAAAACAAAATTTGGAAATATTTTCTTCACTCATGCTTCATAGCATGATCAAAAATCCCCAACAGTGATTTGAAATTGCTGAAGGTATTCTCACAAAATGCTTTGGTGTAGATATCAGCTACTTGTTCTGAAGATGAACAAAAGAGTAGGTGAATGGTGCCATCATGCACAAGCTCTCTGATGTAGTGCATATGGATCTCAATGTGTTTGGTTCTCTGCTTTTGAACTGGATCATTGTAGATTTGAATGGTACTCTGGTTATCACAGTATATGGTAGTTGAGTACTCTGATTCGAAACCACACTCTCCAAGTAAACCCTGCAACCATAAACATTGAGTTGCTGCATTAACAACTCCTCTATACTCTGCTTCTGTAGATGAGAGTGCAATGGCACTCTGTTTCTTGCTTGACCAGATGATTGGCCCTTCTACAAGCATGAACACATATCCTGATGTGGACTTTCTATCTGTGCTATCACCTGCCCAATCATTGTCAGTAAATCCAATCAAATCAAGATCAGATTTTTCTTTATAGAAGATCCCATGTGTCCTTGTTCCCTGAACAACGTTAAGGATCTTTTTGGCTGCTTTCCAATGGATCTCATGAGGCTGATCCATGTATCTAGAATCCACACTTACTGCATAAGAAATATCAGGTCTAGTATGTGTAAGATACAACAAACATCCAACCAATTGCCTATATAGTGTATTGTTTACCATAGGTGAAGAATCAGCTTCTTCCAGCTTCACTCCTGAAAGGAAAGGAGTCTTGCTTGGTTTGCAGTCCTTCATTTTGAATTTGTTCAGAAAGTCCAAGGCATATTTGGACTGGTGCACCTTGATTCCAGCTTTGTTTTAAGCAATCTCAAGCCCCAAAAATTGGCTTAAGAGCCCCAAATCTATCATGGAGAAGGATTGGTTCATTGCACCCTTTAAGGAAGCAATCTCATCCTTTGAGCTTCCTGTAATGAGGAGGTCATCAACATATAACAAAATGATCATTAATGAACCATTAATTTACTTCAAATAGACATTTGGATCTGATTTTCACCGAACAAAATTTAGTGATAGCAAGAAGCTATCGATCTTGGCATACCAAGCCCTGGGGGCTTGCTTTAGCCCATACAATGACTTTCTCAACCTGCACACAAGAGAAGGGTTAGTAGCAAAACCTTGAGGCTGCTGCATATATATCTCTTTAGTGAGATATCCATTCAAGAAGGCACATTTTACATCCATGTGATGTACCTCCCATTGCTTTGAGGCTGCAATGGCTAGGGCTAGCCTGATGGAATCCATCGTTGCCACTGGGGCAAAGGTCTCATTGTAATATATCCCATGAACCTGTGAGTAGACCTTGGCTACCAATATGGCCTTGTACTTCAGTGGTGAACCATCAGCAGCAAATTTGTTCTTGTAGACCCACTTACACTGAACTAACTTCCTCCCTGGGGGAAGATCCACTAGCTCCCATGTGTTGCTCTTCTAGAGTGAGCTGAACTTTTCCTTCATGGCTGCTTTCCATATTGGATCTCCTGCTGATTCTTCATATGTTTGAGGGTAATATTCCACCATCAAATATCATTTTTCAGCAAACATAGGATCCTTCATGCACAGACCACTCTCAAATTGAGATCTAGTCCTCCTTGGGTCATTGGGATCCCCAGCTAGCTCTCCTGCTGCATGTAGTGTCTTGGCTGCCCATTTTGGCCTTGTAGGGCTGTTAGGGTCTGTAATAAACTCATATCCATTAGACAAATCAGAATCAGCATGTTCAACAAACTCTTCACTTACTTTCAGAGGTTCAGGTGGTGAAGAGGCTTCTCCAACTTCCACTGCTGCAAGGGGTTCTTCTTAAAACTGAACACACCTTTCGATGAAGGATTTATTTGTGCTCAAATTTATCAGTTTGTACCCTTTTGAATGTTCAGAGTATCCAACAAATAGAAACTCTTGGCTTTGTGGCTACAAATCCTTTCTCTTTTCTGTTGGAATTCTAGCCCAAGCCCTTGAGCCAAAAATCCTGAAATGGGTCACATCTGGCTTGTGCCCACTCCATGCTTCGAAAGGAGTCATAAATTCAAGCTGTTTATGAGGCACCCTATTCTGGATATAGGCTGCACAGTTGATAGCTTCGGCCCAGTACTTTGGTGGAAAAGTTTTGGCCTCCATCATTCATGTTTCCATCTCTTTCAGTGATCTGTTCTTCCTCTCAGCAACACCATTTTGCTGTGGTGTGTAAGGGATAGAATGCTGCATCTGAATACCTACATCTGCACAATAATTAATAAACTCAGACTTGACATACTCACCACCATTGTCATATCTGAGGACCTTGATTTTCCTCCCAGACTGGTTTTCAACCAAAGCCTTAAAGACTTTGAAGAGGCCAAAAACTTTAGACTTGTGTTTCAGGAAGTAAACCCAACAATACCTAGAAAAGTCATCTATGAAAGTCAATGCATATTTGGCCTGACTCATGGACATATGAGGGAATGGGCCAGCAACATCACTGTGGATCATCTCGAGGGGTGCAGAGGTTCTCTCATGACTAGCTCTCTCAAATTTATTCTCTTGGTGTTTTCCTAGGATACAACCTTGGCAGACTCCTTTGGAAAATTTTATCTTGGGAAACCCTATGACCATCTGTTTTTCACTAAGATCAGAAAGATACTTGTAATTTAGGTGGCCAAATATTTCATGCCAAATCTTGCTTGCTTCATTAGCATGAATCAGAAGAGCAGAGGGGTTTGAGTAGGGTAGGAAGTGTGAGAACATGTATACCTTCTGAGCATGATTCACAACTCCTTTTGCAATGACTTTACCACTTGAGATCTCTGTGATCTCAAATTCATCAGGGGAGAATATGACCTTCTTAGGAGACCCAGTGTGAGTCATCTGGTACACTGAAAAGAGGTTGGAGGCAAGACCAGGCACATACAACACATTACTGAACTGACCATGATCAAGATCAATCCTCCCTTTGCCCAAAATTTCAGTGAGAGATTCATCTCCCAGTACTATAGGTGGTCCTTTTGACATGTCAAGTGAGGAGAAGGCCTCCTTGGTCGAAACCATGTGTCTTGAAGCTCTAGAATCAATGATAAAACTAGGTGAGCTTGATGTGCCAGCAACCAATGCATGAAATCTCTCTCTGTCATCTGAACTTGATCCTCCTTCTCTCTTCTTTGAGCTGTCTGGAAGGGAGATGCCATTCTTCTCTAGGATTTGGGTCAGCATGTCTATTTGCTTCTTCATACAAGAGCTTTCAGTGTGATTTCCCTTATTGCAGTATGCGCACTTGCTCATTTCTCCTTTGTTTTTCTTCTTCTGGTTATTCTTCTTGGAACCTTGTGGCTCCTCTGGAGACTGTTTCTTGTCTCTCTTTTGCTCAGGTGTATTTTTAGCTTTCTTTTTGCTTTTTGAATCCACCCTCAAATCTACAGCAATCAGAGCTTGATCTTTGGATGGTTTGATGGTGCCCATCATCACCAGCTTGTCTTGTTCTTGTGTGAGAGATTCCATGAAATCTGCAAGGCTAGGCATCTTCCAGGTTCGAGCTGTCAGTTTTGTGGCATAGAAGGTTGAAACAAATACTAAATAGTTAGGTCCAAGCTTCGAGAGAATGGCCAAGACCAGCTGATAATCCTTCTTTTCGATCCCACACTGTTTTAGCTGCAAAACAAGTGCTTTGAACTTGGAGAAATAGAGTTGCAGAGATTCAAAGCTATTTGGACTCAGGGAGATCAGTTCATTTTTTATTTGATGTCCCCTCATCTCATCTGTCTTTCCAAAAAGATCAGTAAACTTCTCCCATACTTCATTCGATGATGTCAATCCATCAAGATGGAAAAGGAGGTATCTGTAAATACTCAGACACAGGAGACCATAGGCATCATCCCTCCTGTTGTGCCATTTTATCTTCTCTGCAGCTACATTGGGCTCTGCTTCTATTGCCATAGTCACCCTGTAGAGGCCTTTTGCTCTCAACAGTATCTCCATCTCTGCTTTCCATTCAAATAAATTGAAGGGAGTCAAGATGATCTTCTGAGATTGATCCATAGCTTAGAAATCTGTCCCGACTGTCAGTAGAAGGCTCCCAGTCACTGATGTCAAACCTGCAAAAAATTTTTGAAGGAGAGAAATCGATCTACAATGGATCTGATACCATGTGGAAATTAAAACCAGTGATAGATTAATTTTACTCACAACAATTATCAATTGAACATGCAAAATCACTCACAAAAGAGACTGAATAATGAGCTGAACACTAAACTGTATTGAATAAGTGTACAATAGCCAACCCTGTAACATAATAGGTTGCATCATTAAATAATTACATAAGGGATTTGAATGCATGAGGAGCAATTCGAATCTAGCATAAAGCAGGCTTACTAAAATTAAGCAAATCCCCTATAGGTGCAAAAAGCTGATCCCAAATCAGTCATGGAGCTCGTGAATTGGAAAAAGCACTTAGGAAAGCTAAAGAGTGATGGAATGACAAATCATACATGCTTTTACAAGGATAAAAGAGTGGAGGGTGTGTAGGAAAAAAAACTAGTCAACCTCACCTAGTCAAGCTTTTCCATTTGCCTTCAAAAACTGAAAAAGCAGGGAATAAAGTAGAAAAAGTAGAAGGGCGCTTAGGAGGCCAGGAATAAAGCAGATTTGATTCCTTGAGGTTTCCCAAATGCTACATGACTCAGATAAGGCAAGTTTGACCACTATGGATAGGTAAATGACAACTTGCATAAAGTGGGACACATGAACTAGGCAAATAAGACAAAAATAATGAAATTAATGTCTAAGGTATCTAACTATGGGTTGATTATTCTAATAGTTTGTTACTAACAAAATAATAAAAAATAATTTTTTTAATTATCTTCCAAAATAAATGTTGGCCACAGAAACAGCCTAATATGGGGGAGATGTTTTTTTTTAATAGGAACGGTTATGTTATATTAAAGGAGTCAGCAAGAAAATCACTGAAAAGAGAACTCGAAACAACAATCTACCTATTCTATGCTTCCTTCGGTCAATCACCCTACAAAGGAGCTAAGGAGGTATTTCAATGCTTACAACCGAATTAACAATAAGTTCATTGAGACCTACATCTATAGATTTATTGGCTACAAGATCTGCCAATACATTTAGCTCCCTAAGAATATGAAATAATTTGACCTTCCTGAAAATTTTGGTCTTGGATCTAATCTTCTTAATCAGCCTTACTATTCGTTCATTCTTGCCCTTTCTTCCCTCGTTCAATGCCTGAATAATTAACCTGGAATCACCAAAGACCATTACCTCTTCCACTCCTTTCTTCTGTAACTGCTTGAGTCCTTGCTAGAGCCCATAAGCCTCAGCCATATTATTGGAGTTGTAGCCTATGTTCCAGTAGTATTCTATCTCAACTTTCCCACCCGAATCAATAACAAATCCTCCTCCTCCCGCTCTTCCAGGGTTTCCTTTGGAGGCTCCGTAAAAAAATAGTTTGAAAATATTCCTTTCTCTTAACCAGTTCTCAAAATGGGACTTGTTCATCTTGATATCCCAATCCTCTGATTTTTTCCCATCCATAGTATTTGTAGCCATGATGTTGAGACTTTGCATCTAGTATTTTTCATTATTAGTCAAATTTTATTTATTATTTGGGATCTTTGAGATGATGACCACATCCCTGAGTAAAGCAATTGCTTTGGCAGCAATCTTCCATGCTGGTTGAATCTTGTCTTGAAATATTCTATGATTTCTTTCATTCCAAATGCACCAGCATATTATTTTAGGGAGTTTCATCCAACATACTCTCACTCATTTTTTTGATTTATTTTTCCCTGATAAATTTTGTCCCATTTGAGAAAACAGGCCTGGATGTGATCCGATAATTGCATTCGATCTCCCCAACGCTTCAGCACCTCCATCCAGATAGAGATAGCATAAGGGCACTTTAAAAAGAGATGACTAATAGTTTCAGAAGCTTCAACATAGAGAGGGCAGTGAAATGGCCCAATGATCCCCCTTTTCTCCAAATTCTCACTTGTAAGCACTCTCCCTTGCATCAATGACCAAGTGAACATCTCAATTTTTGGCACTGTCCTGCAATTCCATAAATAACTCTAGATTTCTGGACTACCCGACACATTGTAATTGGCATAAAGTCGATGATAACCTTCATTCCCTGAGTATTTTCCAGAGACCATTCCCCAGCCATGCTTATCCTTCGTGGTCTTATCCAACGAAGCCAGACCGATCAAGTGAATTAACATCAAGTTTTTCTCAGTTTTTAATTCTGCAGGACATTCTGGCAAAATCCAGCTTGTCCAACGATTTGGGTCATCATTCTCCCAATTGGATATATCCCATATCGTATTGAGACCCAGCGCAGTCATCCAATTTTGTAAATGTGGGAGATGAGGGGGAGGCTGTCCAAGGATCATGTCTTGCCACAGTCTGATCAATTTCCTATTTCCCGGGATCCAATACAACTCAATTTTGAAGTATGGCATCACCTTCTTACAGATATCAAAAATTTAAGATCCATTCTTAGTCTCATGATCCTCATCGAGACATCTAAGTCTTGGTCCAGGGAAATATTTTCATTTTAGCATCCGACTGCTCTAGGAAGGTTTGGGTTCGAGCAAATTCCAGAACAACTTGGCTCCCATAGCCAAGTTTTGAATTCTTAAGTCTTTGATTTGAAGTCCACCCTCTGACCAGGGAAGTTTGATGGTTTTCCAGCTGACCAAAGCAATTCCCCCCCCCCCCCCCCCCCCCACATTATTCCCACCCTGCCAAAGAAAGGTTCCCATCAGACCTTCAATATGATTTTTTTTTTGACCGGAGCAAGTAGTAAGGAGCATTGATAAAGCAGATAGCTGTTCAAAACAAATTTAATTAGCACTACCTTCCCAGCAAGGTTAAGCCAGATAGCCCCCCATCCTATGATTTTCCTTTTATTTTTTCTACAATAGGATTCCAGGTTGAGCTCTTGGGTTTGGATTTGAATATAGGTACTCCTAGATAATTGAAGGACTCCTAGGTGACAACACCATCCATATTAAGAACCTGGGTAATATCTAGCATTTCCCTAGGATTTATGTTCCACCCATATATTTGACTCTTTCTGAAATTGATTTTGCTTCTAGAGGCTTGAAAATAATGGGTCATTTCATTCCTGAAATGGCGAGCTATTATCTGACTGGCTCTTTCGAGCAAGATGGTATCATATGCGAATTGGGCATGCTTGATGTTTTTTGTACCTCTTTCCATCCTAATTCCAAAAATCTCTTGATCTTGCCTGGAAAAATCCAGTTGAAAACTTAGAACTGAAGCCTGGATGGCGTACAATAGTGGGGATAGTGGGAATCCTTGCCTCAAACCTCTTGAATCTTGGAAGAAGGGGGAAACTCTTCTGTTTACAAGAAGAGCTATCCAAGGCTTGCTGATACAGGCCTTGACCCAAGAGATAAATTCTAGAGCGAATCTGAATCTCCTCATTACCTGGAAGAGAAAAGGGTTGCTGACTCTATCAAAAGCATTTCCTAAATCGAGTTTCACCACCATTCCTTTGTCTCCATTCTTCAGACTAGAGTGAATAGCCTCTTGGAATAATATAATATTGTCCCAGATCTTCCTGCCTTTTACGAAACCACCTTGGTTCTTCGGAATAAGGTAAGGCAAGATATATTTTAATCTGCTGGCCATAATTTTAGTAATGATTTTATATCCTATATTGCACAAGGATATAGGATGAAACCTGTCAAAAGATTTAGCTTCCTTCTCTTTGGGAATCAGATCCAGGAAGGCAGAATTCGTGCTCCCTCCAATTTTGCTACATCTCTGGGATTTACTAACCATTTTGAATAAATTGTTTTTAATAATGTCCCAGCAAGTTTTAATGAAATTGGCATTGTATCCATCGAGGCACGGTGCTCTATCATCCTCCATACCATCAACAACTTTCTTGATTTCCTCCATCATGATCAACTGCTTCAGAATGTCATTGTCTTTATTTTTAACAGTGCTAGGAACAAGATTTAGCAGATCGACATCTTCATTGATAGACTGGGCTGTGAATAATTCTCTGAAATGCCTAGATGCTTCAACTTTAATGTCCTCGAATTGGTTGATTAACCTATTGTGAGCTTGTATCTCATGCACATAAATGAAATTTTTTCTAGCTTCAGCCTGCTTGTGGGAGAAGCTGGTGTTTATGTCGCCATCTTTCAGCCATTTGCAACAAGATTTCTGCCTCCATCACTTTGATTCTTGTCTACATGCTATGTGAAGGTCCGTTTGTAGCTTAGTCTCAATTTGAATATCAGCATTGACCACAATTCTATCCTCCATGCTGGTTTGATGGATCTCCAGCACAAGGCAAGCTTGGACATTTTTGAAATTGGGAGAAGGGATCGACTTAGCCCAAGTTTTTAGAACTTTCTTGAGCCTCTATAGTTTCTCCTCCCAAACGAATAAAGGGGATCCAGTAATCAGGGGAGACCAACAATCCGCAACAATCTTTAGAAACTTGGGGTGAGTAGCCTACAATGGATTGAATTTGAAAGGTATAGGGCCCAAATTCTTATCCTTCACCATCTCAAGGAGGATAGGCTTGTGATCCGATCCTCCAAATGGTAAGATTTTGGAAGACAGATTCAGGCCACGAAGGAGGAAGGTGTCCTAGACAAGGAAGTAGTCTAGCCTCGCAGCAATGTGCCTGGGCCCAATCCTTTTATTATTCCAAGTATATTTTCCTGAGGAGGGCTTAACATCCATGAGATCCCATTCCAAAATGGTCTCATCAACAATTTATCTAATGGGGTCCCTGACCAGGGAGCCCCCTCTTTTTTCATCTTAGCTAAGAATGACATTTAGATCCCTCGCTAGTATTACATTACCTTGCATATTGTTTCTTTCCTCATGAAGGAGGCTCCAGCAACTTCTTTTTTCAGCATAAGAATTGGGTGCATAAATGTTGAAAACTCTTACCAGTATGTTAGTGTCTTTTGCCTCAACAGGGTGAGGATCCCACAAGAGCTGTACTTGATGTCAATAGCCTCAAATTTCTTGTCATCCTACAGAGTTCCAATTCCTCCGGATGCGCCCCTTGAACTAATTGCAGCTTTACCTCTTTTTTTCCAAATTTTTTGACTTACATGGAGAAATGTGGCTTCCTCCATCTTGGTCTCCTAGATCAGAAAGATGTTCAGTTGATGAAGAGAGATTAAATTTGTCATAGATTCTTCCTTGATTTTACTATTGAGACCTCTGTAGTTCTAGGAGAGGACCTTCATTACTTACTTTTAGAGGCTGTAGGCATCCCTTTCTGGGCATGCCCTTGCTGGCAGGTGTTTCTTGTGTTCTTCAGCAATTTTTCCAAGGTTAGCTAGGAGCCTTGCAACTTATCCTTATAGGTCGCCTGTTCCCTTACTTCTTTCTTGGATTTCCTTCCTTTAGTTTTAGTCATTCTTGGGGTAGTTAGTTCTATTTCCCCTTCTTCCTCTTCTTCTTCTTGGGTGTGTGCAAGAAGTTGAGGGTCTCTTTTGGCGCATTAGATGCAATACAAAACTGAAAAAACAGACATCCATCAACTTGCATGGATATTTTGAGACACTTACACAATGAATCTTGTGATCAGTAAAATACAAGAAATGTAGGAAATTGAATGACCTTTCCAAATATATAATTTTTTTCTATTGAAAATGTTGTTAACTGTATAAAGTTAGATATTATTTAACGGGAACTTTTTATTTTTGGGACAAATGATAAGGTATATGTTTTTGTGGGTGCAGCGTCTGAGTATCTAAATGATGGAATAAACTTACAAAAACCGGTATACATATAGAGAACATATAGGACTAGTGCACGACTATTTTTCCAATAATAAAAATAATATTTTTAAATTTGTTTTTAATTATCTAAGAGATCAAACCTCGAAAAGGGTACGTCAATTGTGGGTGCAACATTTGAATGACTTAATGCAATTATTTGGAAGTGGGTTTTTTATAGCATGTAGAGGTTGGTGTTCTTTAGTGCACCATACAATTTGTTTTTTAAATGGTTGAGAAACAAAAGAGATATGGACAAAACACTAGCAATGTGTTTTTTTGAGTTGAGGAGTGATGACAGAAGATAAACTTATAAAAAAATAGAAAAAAATATATATTCTTGTTAAAATTTACATATTTAGAATATGCAAAAAAACCATATCCGTTTCTAAAATCTCATAAAAAATGGAGGTGTGCAGCATAATCAGACGAACCGCTAAACACGAGCATATTAGAAATTTGGATATAATGCTGAATTAGCCATGGTTTATCATACTCCAAGGCATAGGCATGTTGAATACGAAGCAAAGTACAAAGCAGGCACATAGGCATAGGAATTCCATGAAAGCATGGGTGGAGGCTTGGCTTTGTCATTTGGTGGGATTTTTTTTTTGAATTTAACCAATATGTGAGTGCAATTTAGTAAATCCAAACGTGTGCGTGATTTAGTAAAGCCAAACACGTGTGCAATTTATAAAATCCAAACGTGTGCGCATTGTAGTTAACATCATTTTCATCACTATCATCAACACCATCATCATCATCATCATCATCATCATCATCATCATCATCATCATCATCATCATCACCTTCATCATCACCTTCATCATCATCATCATCACCATCCTCATCCTCATCATCACCATAATCATTGGTCATCGCTCATCCTCATCATCACCATGATCATTAGTCATCAATCATCATCACCATCCTCATCCTCGTCATCACCATAATCATTGATCATCGATCATCATCACCATCCTCATCCTCATCATCACCATGATCATTGATCATCAATCATCATCACCATCTTGATCATCACCATGATCATTGATCATCGATCATCATCATCAACATCGCCATGATCATCATCATCATCTTCATCATCATCATCACCATCAACATCATGACCATCATCAACACCAGCGTCATCATCGTCATCATCATCATCATCATCATCATCCTCACCTTCATCATCATCATAAACATGATCATCATCATCATCAACATGATCATCATCATCACCATCGACATTATGAACATGATCACCACCAGTGTCATCATCATCATCATCATCATCATCATCATCATCATCTACATCATTGTCACCATTGTCATCATCCTCATCATCATGATCACCTTCATCATCATCATCATCTTCATCATCACCATCACCATCAACATCATGAACATCATAATCACTATCGTCGTCATCATCATCATCATCATCATCATCATCAACAACATCATCCTCATCCTCATCATCATCATCATCAACATCATCGTCATCATCATCATCATCATCATCGCCATCATCATCACCATCATCACCATCCTCATCCTCCTCATCGTCATCATCATAAACATCTTCATCATCACAAACATATTCATCATCATCATCATCACCTACATCACCATCCCCATCCTCATCATCACCATCATCATCATCATCACCATGATCATTGATCATCGATCATCATCATTGTCACGTCCCCATCCCTCAACCGGCGAAGAGGATGCGACGAACATCAACACATCAAACACAGCCGGGAAAAATGCCCCATGAACATAAACAGAAATCAAATGCTGAAAATGAAACTTACAAGCATACACATATGCATTATTCTTCAATCATACAGCGGAAGCAAACATACATACATTCCAGCATTTAACATCAATACAATTACAGAGATGAAGTAACCAACGGTACTTATCTGTTAATGAAGAATCCACCCACAACCAGCTACGTCGCTGCAACGTTCCACCCAACCATAGGCCAGCTTGCTCATCAATCTCTCAGCAAGGCCGCCACCCCCGAGCTGGGCATGATTCCTCCAGAATAAGGGTCAAATTGCAGGCTTAGACCTAGCCAAGGGAACATAAATAACAAACCAACACAGCTGGGTTTCACAGGCTTTCAACAGACAAGCCAAGCCAGCACAGCCCGAAGGCTAACCATTGCACTCAGGCAACCAAAACAACTTCATTCATTGCTCTGTGATGAAGGCATAAACAACAGGTGACAGTCCCGAATGAAAAATGATACACAGCTCCATCCTACAAGGCAACTCAAAGTTGGTTTTGGCCCTAACGTGGCCAAAACAACTCAGCTGCAACCCAAACCAGGGTACCTCAGCAGCTCAATTTCACAATGGGAACGACAGCAACTATGCACAGTCCCAAACGAAGGATAAGCAAACCCCCAGCATGGACAGAGGAGAACACAGTCAACAAATGGGCCTTCCACGGTGGTCCAAAACAAATTTGGAACCCACAGCCGACAGAACTCATGGGGAAGACAACAGCCCCAAACAAAAACAGCGAGCACAGCTCACAGCATGGGAAAAACAACCCAAACATCTTGTGCGTGAGGAAAAACTCGCACCCAACGGAAAAATGCATGGGAAGACATACCTGATTTTCTGCGTGAGGATGAACAGACCAGCCGTGAGAGAAAACCTGTGCGTGAGGGTGAGTAACAGGACGTGAAAACCACCGACCATGGGGAGAATGGAGTCGTGGAGAAGATGGAGGAATGGCTTGCCTCCTTACCCACGTTTTTCTCCATCAATTAATGCCCTCAACCACTCAGCCATAACTCCTCAACCACCAGCTGAAGCATTAAAGAGGTTGACAAGGTTGAGTGAGACAAAAAGGTGGCAAATCAACAAGGTAATAAAACATGGGTTTTTCCCCTTAACCAAGGTTTGACATCCCCCCACCCCTTATCCTTTGGAATCATGCCCTTTTCATTCAACGTTGCACTGCTGTAGCTGGTTGTGGTTTATTTTAATTGATGTGCGTGTTTACATGATGCCATATTAAAATGTGCCAGATAGCACGACATACCATCGGCAATTATCCCCATTGCCGAAACATACACAACAAAATCGATGGTGGGGATTTTTCCTTGAGCTCCTCACCACGATTAATTACAATATATACATCATGCAAACGGGGTCAAAACCGGTACATTACATTCCCCTCCCCCTTGGAATAACACCGTCCTCGGTGTTCCATTACATATATGCAATTGCACATCAAAATTTCAAAATTGCAGATCTGTCCCGCGTTCAATCGTTTACTTTGAACGTTCAAGACCAAGCCTCTCGGCTTCCATGGACTTTTCCTGCTGGTTCTCAGCTTCTTGCTGATCCCGAAGTCTAGGAACTTTGCGGCTATCGCCTTCATCATGTTCCTTCATCGGACAGTCCCGGCGTAAATGATGTCCTCCGCATCTCCAGCATCTCACTGGATGCTTCATCTTTACCTGCTCAATTTCCTTTGAGTCTTAATGCCTGGACCGTTTCTTATCGGGTCGCTTGGACAATTGTCTCATTGTTGATCCACCTCCCTTTCCTTTGCCGATTGCTCCCAAAAGGCTTTTCACCTCCCTTTGCAAACCAATAGAGTCTTGCAAAATCTGGTGGTTCATTTCACTCTGCCTTTTCTGTATCCTGAGCATCTCCCCAAGATTCTCTTGGGTCTTGGAAATCACTTGAAGGAGACTTCCAGCCAAGTCCAACAACTTCTGATCTGCTGCCATGATCAACATGCACCACCTGGTTTCACTTTTCTCACCTGTGGAATGCACCATTGAAATTCTATCAGGCCAAGCATAATATAGATATTAAAATCAGTCAGTTAATTACCCAATTTGCATGACAGTCCAAGCCTCATCAAGGAGACTTTCATATCCTTCATGCCTTCCCCCAACAGGAACATGAGCTCATTCATGTCCATTCTTGGGCAGGGAATTAACTATTCCAGCATTCAAAAATTTGCTTAAGCAAATACACACATTTCATTCTCAATCATACATGCATTCAACAATCCTTTGTTTTCACAATGCATAAACATATATCTATATATATATAATCAAAAGGCAAGAGAGAGAGCAGTAAGAGTTTTTCCCCTCTTGTTTTGTTCCATCCTGGAACCCTCGCCATCGCAGTGGCTTTTCATGCTCTCAGCCTCTTTCACTTTACCGTGAATGCTGGACCAATCTTTCTTGGTCATGACACTTAGTGTATTTGGTCTATTCTAGACCTCTAAACCATGAAGTCTCTCCACATGGTTTGTCTCGGCTGCTAGGACTCCCCCGTCTCACTAGTACCTTTTCCATTACTGCTCATTTCGAGTTATTCAGGACAGTCACATGTCCGCATGCATCTCTAGGATGCTCTCATAGTCCTCGCTTCCAGCGACACCTATATTCAAACATTGAATAGATTCACATGTTTAGTTTACTCTCATTAGTTTTCATCTCTAGAACAAGAGCTTAAAACATCATATCCAAATCATATACACATGCATATTCATAAGCAAAATAATCCAATACTTATCTATATTGTGCATTTCCTCGTTCGTCCATAGGATCCTGCTTCGCTTTGCAAGCCTTGGGATCGCCTATGGACTCAGATGTTAGGTCAGCACGCCGGCTGCTCCACAACATCAAATAATTAATGTCCAGCCAGTACATAACCATGTCAACTGGGCTTGGAACTTTATCATGACCATTTCCAGGTCTAGGATCTACTATGGATCCTTAGGCATATCACAGCCCATCATATACTCATGTCAACAATGACACATACACTTATTCCAACCATACACTTATACCAACATGCACTTATATCAACATGCACTTATACCAACATACACTTATACCAACCATTTACCTTTACCTTTAGCCTGGTCACCACAAGAAACACAAGCAATACAAGCAAACTCATCAGCATCATTGCTCTAAAACTGTAATCACATTTCATATCATTCACTATCAAATATTGAGACACCAGGAGTGCGTCCACTCCCCATAGTGTAATCAATATTGAAAACCCTTTCATGACTCGACATCGGAAAAGTGTGCACTCTCTTCTGGTGTGTGCCATGTAGGCTCTATTCATACTCAAGCAATCGGTCATCCTGGAAATAAATCAAAACATGTTCTGCATATGGAATTTAATAATTAAACATGCATATTCATAGCAAGAGTCATAGAACACTTATCCATTTTTCGTCGCAGTATGCCTTTATATCTATTAGGCACCGTCAAGGAACTGGGAAAAACTAAATGCTAAGCTGGTGAGCTCGTTGTAGAGCTAGGAACACCTACACCAGAACTAGCCTGACTTCTAAGACACCCACACACACCCAACACAAGGAATCAGTCCCTTCTCTGCTACTCAGTCCCTCAGGCCCTGCATTCCCTTCTAGTGCTATCCCGGGGTTGTGGAGAAGAAATTCAGCCCTCTAGCTATGTCTGTGTGGTTTCTAATCACCAGGTTTAAGAAAACCAAGCCCCCATCCCTATTTCCTGTTTACATTTCATATCCACACACGTCTCACTGA
>LPNX010490181.1:314545-356256 GCA_001517045.1 Pseudotsuga menziesii | reverse complement strand
ACAATTCGAACTTAACAACCCATACCAACTAATTTTCACAACCATGAGACTTCTTCTCATAAATGGTAGATTTTGGCAGTGGTCAGGGACTTACCTCTCGCTGTCATGTTTGAAAGAATCTACCTGAAACATGAATTTCAACCAACCAAACACAATCTTGTGCAAGCCAAGGGTGACTATAAGTGGTCAGCATTTTCTTAAATTTGAAATTCATAACTCAAATCTAACAAGCTCTTTTACACGGTAGATTCCAGCATTGGTCAGGGTCTTACCTCTCAATGCCGTGCTTAACATAATCTACCTGAAACATAAGCTCTCAACAACCAAACACAAGTTTATGCAAGCCAATAGTGACTAGTAGTTGTCAGCAATATTTGAAATTCACAATTCAAATTTAACAAGCTCTTTCACATGGCAGATTCCAGCATTGGTCAGGGTCTTACCTCTCAATGCCATTCTCGAAATAATCTACCTGAAACACGAGCTTCAAACATCCAAACACTTGGTAAGTCTGGATGCATATAACTTTTCATTGCTACAACCATCACTGAAGCATTTTCAGAATTTATAAAATTCAAATACTCCAGTCGTTAGTCACATCAATATTATCAAGACTCATTTACATCATGCAATCATTGTCATACTAACATTGCAAGGTATAGTCATATCATTCATGCAATTAAATGAAGTGGTTAGATACTCCTTACTTCACAAGCGTATCATTCATACCACCTTACTCTTCAATAGAGCATTTATGGCAGCCAATTGATCATGACTATCCTGCATTCACAACAACCTTCAAAACAGTTCCAGGATTATCATTAATTCATCATTTCAGTCATTAGTTAGTCCACATACCACATTCATTCATCTCAATGCATTCATGCCATGCATCACATCATTGCACCTACACTTATGCAATCAGTCACTCACACCCTTCATATGCATACATTCAATGCATAACAACAAGATTCATAAAATCTTCTTAATGCATGTCCATTCAACGCTACCTTGCATTGGTTCAGGAATACTATGCATTCAACCATACCATGGCCTAACCATGACTACCTCATATAGGATGCATTACTATAATCAATATCATTAACATGTATAGGCATGACACCTTTCTACATTCCAACATTCACATGGTATGAGGTCTCTTACCTGGAACAATCCATGGAATTTGTCATAAGCAAACTTTTACCTGCATGGGTTGTACTTACACCCTTTCCATGACCAATTTGGTTGGTCCTTTCTAGGAGATTGCATAATTTGCTCACCAACTTTTGTTATGGACTTGTTGCCTTATCCCCTCTCCATAGGGTTGCTGGTCTTATTCATCAGCATCAACAACATAGCCATCCGGGTCCATGTCATCGTTGGTTTTTCCAACATCAAAACAATGATTATCATCAGTGGTACATTATATTATATAAAATTTCCAATGCTCTTATCAATCATGTAATATCTTATGCATGCAATACATATCCTCATGCATTTCAAGCATAAAACTTAGGAAATGTAGTTAAAATCAGCAAGATAGGGTTTTAATGAAAACTTCCCTTTCAATTCCCTCATCTTCTCATGGAATTCCTTTTCCACACAGCAGCTGATTGACTTCACAGTCCTTGCTGCCCCTGGGCATGCAACTGTCTAGATTTTTCCACTTGATAACAACGGTCATCATTAGCACTTTACTGCTCCATGCTCAGATTCCGGTCACTTATCCTTGCTCCTTGCTGGATAAGCTTTCCAACGCCTATTCACACGCGTCATTCCGACCTCGGATGTGTAAACCACACCACTTCCAAGAATGAAGACTTTCACTAATCTCGGCACTTTCATTACACTACTGCAAAGTAGAATTTTCACATTCTCTAATGATCTCAGAGCCATTTTGGCAGCTGCATTTTTTGGCATCCTTGTTGTCCCTTGTGAAAATCCCTCTGATTCGAACTCTTGCCCAAAACACAGGATTTTCCTTCTCACAAGAACGACTGTCTCAAGGAACGACGGGGGTCAAGGGGGCTTGGCCCCTTGTGGCTTCCCTGCGCCACTGCAGGGCGGGTCGAGGGCAGCGCCCTCATTTTTTTTGTTTGTAAAACTATGATTTTCGCGCAATATGGCGCATTAGATCACTGCCTCTTTTCTCATTTTCAGCCCTGAAATTCACTGAAAATAGTTGAAAAAATCCCTTTGAGAACAGTTGAAATCGGCTCCCGGAACCAATCTCCTAGCCGCAACGTCGGCTCCCACATCAATCTCCCAGCTGCAACGTCGGCTCCCACATCAATCTCCCAGCCGCAACGTCGACTCCTTTCCCATTCTTTCCTCCACCGAATCGGCTCCCGAACCATTCGGTCATCCGCTGAATCGACTCCCCGGAAGTTCTATCCTTCCACAACGGCGGCTCCATGGAAGTTCCAACCCTTTCGACGTCCGCTCTTCCTTGGATGAACTTTCCACATCGGGAGTCAGCTGAATCTTGGATCAGAAGTCAGATGTCTCTCGCTTCCGCAATGGTGGCTCACCCGGACCCTTCCTTCTTCCGTAGAATCGGCGACCGAAACCTTTCCGCAGCCGCAACGGCGGATGGAAAACTCCACCAACTCGTTCGCAACAGTGAACGCCCGCTTCCCCGTCTCGTTGGACATCGGCGGACTCTCGAAACATCGGACGTGGGATTGCCTAGCCGTCCGCAACGACGGACCGGAGACTTTACCAATCCTTCCGCAACGACAGAAGTTTACTTTCTTCAATGGCCCGACCGTTCCATACTTAGCCGGATTTTTAAATTTTTTGCGGTGTCGGCGATCGGATGGATCTTCAAACCTTCCGCGGTGTCAGTGATCGGATGGATCTTCAAACTCTCCGCACTGTCGGCGATCAGATGGATTTCAAGTCGGATGTAGGATCGCTCCGCCATCCGCAACGGTCGGAGGGGAAGATCGTTGTCTCACCCGCAATGACGGAGGTTAACTCCGTGAACCCTTCCGCAACAGTTGGATGGGAGACTTTAGCCATTTGCCCACAACGGCATATGGGAAGATCATGAAACCTTCCGAAACGATGAATAAAAACTTCTCCAGCTCATCCGCAACGGTGGAATTCCACTTCCTCCTGTGGTCCGACTGCTCACACTTAGACCGAAATTTTTAAAACTTTCCCCTTCGTCGAAAATCGGCTCCATTGCTGGATCGACGGCCGAATCCTTTTCACAGCCACAACGGCGGGCTGTCAAACACCGAATCCTTCCACCACAGCAGAAGTCCCTCTACCAGACCCTCCGATGACTCGACTGTTCAAGCACTTGGGCGATTTTCTTGAAGTTTCGGTCTGATTTTTGCTGGGCAAGAAGAAGTTCTGCGTCTGTCCCTGCACTTTCATGTCCCATAGAGGCCCACTGCTGAAACCCAGAGCTCTGATACCACTCTGTCACGTCCCCATCCCTCAACCGGTGAAGAGGACGTGACGAACATCAACACATCAAACACAGCCGGGAAAAATGCCCCATGAACATAAACAGAAATCAAATGCTGAAAATGAAACTTACAAGCATACACAGATGCATTATTCTTCAATCATACAGCGGAAGCAAACATACATACATTCCATCATTTAACATCAATACAATTACAGAGATGAAGTAACCAACGGCACTTATCTGTTAATGAAGAATCCACCCGCAACCAGCTACGTCGCTGCAACGTTCCACACAACCATAGGCCAGCTTGCTCATCAATCTCTCAGCAACACCGCCACCCCTGAGCTGGGCATGATTCCTCCAGAATAAGGGTCAAATTGCAGGCTTAGACCTAGCCAAGGGAACATAAATAACAAACCAACACAACTGGGTTTCGTAGGCTTTCAACAGACAAGCCAAGCCAGTACAGCCCGAAGGCTAACCATTGCACTCAGGCAACCAAAACAACTTCATTCACTGCTCTGTGATGAAGGCATAAACAACAGGTGACAGTCCCGAATGAAAAATGATACACAGCTCCAGCCTACAAGGCAACTCAGAGTTGGTTTTGGCCCTAACGTGGCCAAAACAACTCAGCTGCAACCCAAACCAGGGTACCTCAGCAGCCCAATTTCACAATGGGAATGACAGCAACTATGCACAGTCCCAAACGAAGGATAAGCAAACCCCTAGCATGGATAGAGGAGAACACAGTCAACAAATGGGCCTTCTACGGTGGTCCAAAATGAATTTGGAACCCACAGCCGACAGAACTCATGGGGAAGACAACAGCCCCAAACACAAACAGCGAGCATGGCTCACAGCATGGGAAAAACGACCCAAACATCTTGTGCGTGAGGAAAAACTCGCACCCAACGGAAAAATGCACGGGAAGACATACCTGATTTTCTGCATGAGGATGAACAGACCAGACGTGAGAGAAAACCTGTGCGTGAGGGTGAGCAATAGGATGTGAAAACCACCGACCATGGGGAGAATGGAGTCATGGAGAAGATGGAGGAATGGCTTGCCTCCTTACCCACGTTTTTCTCCATCAATTAATGCCCTCAACCACTCAGCCATAACTCCTCAACCACCAGCTGAAGCATTAAAGAGGTTGACAAGGTTGAGTGAGACAAAAAGGTGGCAAATCAACAAGGTAATAAAACATGGGTTTTCCCCCTTAACCAAGGTTTGACATCCCCCCACCCCTTATCCTTTGGAATCATGCCCTTTTCATTCAATGTTGCACTGCCGTAGCTGGTTGTGGTTTATTTTAATTGATGTGTGTGTTTACATGATGCCATATTAAAATGTGCCGGATAGCACGACATACCATCGGCAATTATCCCCATTGCCGAAACATACACAACAAAATCGATGGTGGGGCTTTTGCCTTGAGCTCCTCACCACGATTAATTACAATATATACATCATGCAAACGGGGTCAAAACCGGGACATTACAATCATCAACATTGCCATGATCATCATGTTCATCATCATCTCCATCTTCATCATCAACATCAACATCATCATCACGATCGTCATCATCAACATCAACATCATCATCATCACCGTCATCATCCTCATCGTCATCGTCATCATCATCATCATCATTATCAGCATCACCTTCCTCATCATCATCATCATCATCATGAACATCATCGTCACCATCGTCGTCATCATGATCAACATCATCATCACCATCATCATCATCATCATCATCTTCATCCTCCTCCTCCTCCTCCTCCTCCTCCTCCTCCTCATCATCATCATGATCATCATCATCGCCATCAACATCATAAACATCATCATCACCATCATTGTCATCATCATCATCATCAACATCATCATCATCATCCTCATCATCATCATCACCTTCATCATCATCATCATCACCATCCTCATCCTCATCATCACCATGATCATTGGTCATCGATCATCATCACCATCCTCATCCTCATCATCACCATGATCATTGGTCATCGATCATCATCACCATCCTCATCCTCATCATCACCATGATCACTGGTCATCGATCATCATTACCAGCCTCATCAACATCATCACCATGATCATTGATCATCGATCATCATCACCATCATCATCCTCATCATCACGGCCATGATCATTGATCATTGATCATCATCACCATCCTCATCCTCATCATGATCATCACCTTCCTCATCATCATCATCATCATCATGAACATCATCATCACCATCGTTGTCATCATGATCAACATCATCATCACCATCATCATCATCATCATCATCATCTTCATCCTCCTCCTCCTCCTCCTCCTCCTCCTCATCATCAACATGATCATCATCATTGCCATCAACATCATTAACATCATCATCACCATCGTCGTCATCATCATCAACATCAACATCATCATCATCATCATTGTCATCATGCTCATCATCATCATCACCTTCATCATCATCATCATCATCACCATCCTCATCCTCATCATCACCATGATCATTGGTCATTGATCATCATCACCATCCTCATCCTCATCATCACCATTATCATTGATCATTGATCATCATCACCATTATCATCCTCATCATCACCATGATCATTGATCATTGATCATCATCACCATCCTCATCCTCATCGTCAGCATCACCTTCGTCATCCTCCTCCTCATCATCATGAACATCATCAACCCCATCATCGCCATCATGATCAACATCATCATCACCATCATCATCATCATCATCATCTTCATCCTCCTCCTCCTCCTCCTCCTCCTCCTCCTCCTCATCATCATCATCAACATGATCATCATCATCATCATCAACATCATGAACATCATCATCACCATCATCATCATCATCATCAACATCAACATCATTGTCGTCATCATCATCCTCCTCCTCCTCATCATCACCTTCATCATCATCATCATCACCATCCTCATCCTCATCATCACCATGATCATTGGTCATTGATCATCACCACCATCCTCATCCTCATCATCACCATGATCATTGATCATCGATCATCATCACCATCCTCATCCTCATCATCACCATAATCATTGATCATCGATCATCATCACCATCCTTATCCTAACCATTAGCATCACCTTCCTTATCATCATCATCATCATCATCATGAACATCATCGTCACCATCATCATCATCATGATCAACATCATCATCACCATCATCATCACCATCATCATCATCATCATCATCATCATCATCTTCATCATCATCCTCCTCCTCATCATCATCAACATGATCATCATCATCACCATAAACATCATGAACATCATCATCACCAACATCGTCATCATCATCAACATCAACATCATCATCATCATCATCATCATCATCCTCATCATCATCATCACTGTCATCGTCATCATCATCACCATCCTCATCCTCATCATCACCATGATCATTGGTCATCGATCATCATCACCATCCTCATGCTCATCATCACCATGATCATTGGTCATTGATCATCATCACCATCCTCATCCTCATCATCACCATGATCATTAATCATCAATCACCATCACCATCCTCATCCTCATCATCACCATGATCATTGATCATTGATCATCATCACCATCCTCATCATCAGCATCACCTTCCTCCTCCTCCTCCTCATCATGATGAACATCATCGTCACCATCGTCGTCATCATGATCAACATCATCATCACCATCAACATCATGAACATCATCATCACCATCGTTGTCATCATCATCAACATCAACATCATCATCATCATCATCATCATCATCCTCATCATCATCATCACCTTCATCATCATCATCATCATCACCATGATCATTGGTCATCGATCATCATCATCATCATCACCATGATCATTGGTCATCGATCATCATCACCATCCTCATCCTCATCATCACCATGGTCATTGATCATCTATCATCATCACCATCCTCATCCTCATCATCACCATGATCATTGATCATCGATCATCATCACCATCCTCATCCTCATCATTAGCATCACCTTCCTCATCATCATCATCACCATCATCATGAACATCATCGTCGTCATCATGATCAACATCATCATCACCATCGTTGTCATCATGATCAACATCATCATCACCATCATCATCATCATCATCATCTTCATCCTCCTCCTCCTCCTCCTCATCAACATGATCATCATCATCACCATCAACATCATGAACATCATCATCACCATAGTTGTCATCGTCATCAACATCAACATCATCATCATCATCATCCTCATCCTCATCATCATCACCTTCATTATCATCATCATCACCATCCTCATCCTCATCATCACCATGATCATTCATCATCGATCATCATCACCATCCTCATCCTCATCATCACCATGATCATTGATCATCGATCATCATCACCATCGTCATCCTCATCATCAGCATCACCTTCCTCATCATCATCATCATCATCATGAACATCATCGTCACCATCTTCATCATGATGATCAACATCATCATCGCCATCATCATCATCATCATCATCTTCAACCTCCTCATTCTCCTCCTCCTCATCATCAACATGATCATCATCATCACCATCAACATCATGAACATCATCATCACCATTGTCGTCATCATCATCAACATCAACATCATCATCATCATCCTCATCATCCTCACCATCATCACCTTCATCATCATCATCATCACCATCCTCATCCTCATCATCACCATGATCATTGGTCATCTATCATCATCAACAACATTGTCATGATCATCATCACCATCGTCATCATCATCATCATCAACATCAACATCATCATCAACATCATCAGCATGATCATCATCATCACCATCAACATCATGAACATCATCATCACTAGCGTCGTCATCATCATCATCACTATCGTCGTCATCAACATCCTCCTCCTCCTCCTCCTCCTCCTCCTCCTCATCATCATTGCCATCATCATCACCATCGTCACCATGCTCATCCTCCTCATCCTTCTCCTCCTCATTATCATAAACATCTTCATCATCATCATCATCATCATCATCACCATCACCATCATCATCATCACCATCATCACCATCCTTATCCTTCTCCTCCTCCTCCTCCTCCTCCTCCTCCTCCTCCTCATCATAAACATCTTCATCATCATCATCATCATCACCATCATCACCATCCTCATCCTCATCATCACCATCATCATCACCATGATCATTGATCATCGATCATCATCATCAAAAGAGGCATGATCATCATGTTCATCATCATCTCCATCTTCATCATCATCATCATCTTCATCTCCATCATCATCATCAACATCAACATCATCATCACCATCGTCATCATCAACATCAACATCATCATCACCATCAACATCATGAACATCAACATCACCTTCCTCCTCATCATCATCACCTTCATCATCATCATCATCAACATGATCATCATCATCACCATCAACATCCTGAACATCATCATTACCATCGTCGTCATCATCATCATCATCATCATCATCATCATCACCATCATGATAATCATCATCGTCTTCATCACCATCAGTATGGAGGGATGGAGTAAGGGAGGAAAAGGAACACTAGTGGAAAATGAGAGATTAGTGACTAGGAGACCAAAAATTTTGGTCACCACAATTTTTTTCAAGGGATAAATGACCAAAATTGATAAATTTAAGTGAGCTAACTAAAAAAGACCAAGATAAATGACCAATTTTGGTCACCGAATAAAAACCAACTGAAAACGACCAAGATAAATGACCAAATTTGGTCACGGGATATCTAGACTAAAAATGACCACATGACAATTGGTCATTTATTTGGTCATTTTTTATTCTTGCGATCTTCTTATCACTCAATTAATTATGATTAATAACCAATGTAATTGCAAGGCATTCTTTGAAGGTGAAGTCCATAATTTTAGGTGTTCTTCCTGATTATCATTCCTTTTGGTGAGACAATAAAGATAATGATAGTGGCCTACATTAGCATGGAAAACAATTTTGACATAGAGGTTAATATATGTTATTATATTATTCATTAAATAACTTAAATTCTAGCGACCTGTGACTGTCGATTCACCGAATCATGGACTAGTACAAAACACACCAAATTTTAGAGCCACATTAATTAATTACTCACACCTAGAACTTTCTCAAATCTAGTCAAATTAATAACCTAATTCTTATTTTGGTATTTTGGTTCAATATTATTTAATTTAATTAAATTAGGCATATTGTATAAATTATATATTAATTGAGACACAAACATGCAGTGAGTTAATGCAATTATTCAATTGACTTAGGCCCCTCCCATCGACACATACATGACGTATGATTTCACGACAAGTGTTGAACAAAATATTTGATGCCCCAAGCCCGGTTATGCTAGCTAATTTACTAATTACTAATTGCTTGATATAATATTGTAGAATTTTTATTTTAATGTTTTCTGAGTTGTGTATTATTTTTTCTTAGGTGCCCAATCCTTATCATAATTCTTACATCTCTCAAGCTTGGATTGCACGTGGATACCCCAATATGGTTATGGCATAGTCTAAGTAGTTTTTTTGATATAATGAAGTGTGGTCCAACTTGAAAATAATTACAATAAAATAGTTAATGTTATATTGTTACTGAAGTGTAAAATTTGTGATACACATATGACAACTTAATTAATGTGTTTAAAATAAGTTTCATTGAAAATATATCATTTTTTCAGGTAGAAATTAATTAGGAGTACTCAATTGTTTAAAATTGTAAAAATTTGAAAGAACAATATTTTTTTGCAATTTTTTTGGTTAAAATGTTTAATAAGCTTTTTTTTGTCAATTAAAATACAATTATTTATATTGTCTTTCATTTGTCAAAAGCAATATAAATAATTGAAATTAAAACCCCTTGCAAATACACACGTATAAACCTACCACATATAGCTTTACTGACACATAGCTTTACTATTTATGCCCTTTTAATTGAAATTAAAACCCCTTGCAAATACCTGGGTATGAACCTACCACACATAACTTTACTATTTATTCCCACCCACATGCAACTAATGAAACTTTACACACTTCTTGCTCAGGCCTTTAAGTTAGACTGGGTTAACATTAATTGGTTGGTTGCTAATCTAATTTAAGAGCAGGTTGTCACAATAGCTTGAACAAAAATTCTATGATAAAGGTCTATTTCTTTAACAATTTTTTTTTCTTGATAATTTATGTAAAATGATTTGACAAAGTAATTATTTATTTGGAAAAAAAATAAGTGAATTATTTTTGGTTTATTTCATTTGAATTGTGTTTTATTTTAAAAAGATACAACATGAAAAGAATATTATAAGAAATATATTGCATCTATGGGATGGATAAAAGGGAAGAAGATGAATATTAAACCACACAAATCTGTGATCAAACACGTTAGAACCGGAAAAGAAAGGAGTGATAGCTGTCACTCTGTTCGTTTTGTCCAAGATAATTTGGAATATGATATAATTAAAAGGTATGAAGTATTCACCTTCTTTCCTCTTTTGAGTCGAGCCCCTTCAGAGTTGATCACGGCCAACATGATGAAGAGTGAGCCGCATGGGGAAAATAGAGGGTTCATTTGGTGGTTTCACCTTCTTTCCCCATTTAGTCGAGCCCCTTCCAATTTGATCACTGCCGACATGATGAAGAGCGAGTGGTGTGGGGAGGAATAGAGGGTTCATACGGTGGTTGCCATATTGGACAACTTGTCCTGGAGTTTATTCTGGTAATTGCTATGGTAATTCGCGAGAGATTTTGTTATTACAGAAATATAATGTTGATGTTGGTTAATTGATGGGAGGGGAGTGATATTGCTTGGGTTAATATATATCCACCAGTAATAGACTCTGTAATGGAGATGAAGAGGGCATCAGATCGGATGTGGAGGCTTTTTAAGAGGTGCGCAAGGACATCCTTAGTTGCAGAGCTGAAATCCTCTGGTTCTTTCTAGGTAAGTCAAATTCTTTTGATATTTTTGCATCTAGTGTTAAACTGTTAGGGATTAATTTTAAAATTTTTTCTGGATACTCTCCAAGTATGCAAAAGCCTCAAATTGTCAAATTCCTCACGTTGAGTTGGTCAAGGCAATCTAAGCCATACCATGTTGCATATAATATTCGCATTGATTTGAGCGTTTCTGTAATCCTTCTGTCAAAAGTGTACACTTGAGCGCGATAACTAACTAAGGTTGGGTAAGTGAGGTAGAAAGGTGGTTAAAATTTAGGCTTGTTGGTTGCAATAGTTGGCATTCAAATTCATCCAGTAGACCAGCTGAACTAGGGTCTTCCCTCAAAGCAAGAAGGGTTTGGTGTGGTGAAGTGGTTGGATTCAGGATTAAAGCATATCTGGCTACTTCAATGCATTAAGATTTGAATAGAAAGCTAAGTTTGGATTCTTTTCGTTACCCAAATGAGCAGGGCAAAGTCATCTTCTTGAGGTTGTTAGTAAGGAACTTGTTTCCTTAAGCTAATTTATAATATTGCTTTGCACTTCAATGTTTACTGAAAGAAAATCATTTTCATTGTATTGGATCCATTGAATTATTGTCTGAGTGTGCTGGGCAATCTAAGATTTCATTTCCATGCATGCACTTCAGCATAACAGTTTAAAGAAAGATTAGGGAATAGTGATAGATTAGGGCATGCTCTCTCAATGCTAGTTAGTTCTCTGTTTAGCCCTACTTCCCATGTGAAGCACTTCAAAGAATTTGTGGTCCTTTGGCCCAAATGGGGGACATATTATTTGGGGAATGTAGTGATAGTGCCCAAACTAGAACCAAAAAACATAGTCTCAATATGGAAAACACATTTCCTTCCTAGACTGAAAAGTGCCTCTAAATCAGGCATTCCTTAGATAGTGCATGCATATGCCTCTGTCACAAATACCTGTAACTTCTGCTGTGCCTCATGGAGGCTTTGTCTACTGCTACTGCTTCTGTGTACTTTTACATACTAAATGGTTTTTCCTCTGAACTAAAAGACAGTTTTATTAAAGATGTTTTAGAACTTCTAAAATTGAATTTTAACAGTATACATAGAACCTAAAATCAATCTAGAAGAAGCATAGAAGGCCCTCTATACTCAAGCTAAAAGAAGCAAAGAATGAGGTGCATGTAATACTGAGATACCTAATATCAAAACAAGAAAGAAAGAAGTGAAAAACAAAGTATGAACAATTGAAATTTTACATACTAAATGGGTTTTCCCTCTAAATTAAAAGATAGTTTTATTGAAGATGTTTTAGAACTTCTAAAAATAATTTTTTAGAGTATAATAGAACCTAAAATCAAGCTAAGAGAAGCAGAGAAGGCCCCCTATACTCGAGCTAAAAGAAGTAGAGAATGAGGTGCATGCAATGCTGAGATAGCTAATATCAAAACAAGAAAGGAAGAAGCACAAAACAAAGTATGAACAATTGAACTATTACATACTAAATGGGTTTTCCCTCTAAATTAACATATAGTTTTATTAAAGATGTTTTAGAACTTCTAAAAATGAATTTTAACAGTATACATAGAACCTTAAGATTAAGACCTTCGTTGCATCTTTTAACCCTACTTTCATAGATCTACATAGTTTCCTAAAGATGTAGATCAAAATATTTTGTTCTTATTAAAATAACCTAAATAACCTCTTGTAAAGCCACCAGAATGAAGAGTTCTACCAAGAATTTTAGTGTTAAATTAAGGGCACTATCTTTCATCCTCGTCTCCTAGAATGGCATATGTATCAATGTTCAAACATTCATGCCACACAATATGAATTTTTTTTCAATTAGTGCCCAAATGTATAAGACAATTCATTGTAACACGTTTCTGCAATTCCATTCAAGTTCCAGACTATCTTGTGTATTTACTATTAACTGATATCTGAGCTAAAATAGGACAATTTTTTGATCCATTATTCAACACAACACACATATCCTACAAAATTTCTTTCATAGAACTGTTCTAATTCAGTAGTTCAACTCCACTATCATTGAGCAAAAATTTTAGACACCAATGGATTAGAAAATGTAATGAAAAAAATAGAAAAAATTGGAAGAATCTCTGAATAAACAACAGCAGGAGACTTACTTCGACCTCTCCAGTAGCATCAAGGATGCCAGAGCACCTAATGAAAAGTTCACTCCACATTCAATATCACCTCCCATAGTCATATAAGGTGGAGGGTAGGGCAGATTTAGATGTGCAACTAAAAATTAGAATACTAGAACAATCAGGCATCCATAAATATTCATAAGGGTGGCTTCAGCGTTGATCAATTTTGATCTAACAAAACAGAACTCAGAAACTGACCAACAAAATCTGTAAAGATAAGACCATTGGAAAACCTTCCACCTGATGTTCTTGATGGATAATTTCCATATGGAGGTGAAGTAGCTTTGACTAACGTAGGCATGTTATTGTTATTTCATGTGTCTAGCAGAGAGTCTCCAAATACAAACAGTGCAGGAACTATACTTTCGACCAGCTGCACCATACCCAAAACCATCCTCATTGCGACCAAGCCTAAAATGTAGAATCTCCAACCCATTTTCATTTGTTGCTACAATATCGACTACACAAAAGCTAGAATAATACAATGACTAACATTATTCAATGGCTACTACTGTTTTCCACGTTCTATTGCACTTGGAATCTAACTTTATATAAAGACAGGAAACCATGAGGGCCAACGAAGCATTTAATGCTTACTAACCCAATCGATATTGTCAAAAAGCATACATCTGCTCTAAACTGTAATATTTAATGAAGAAAACGACACAGGCATGAATCGTTCACTCACAGAATTCATGTTTAGAGTTTGGTATCTTCCCCTTCTAAATTCACCTAATCTGTTAATTTGTTTATTATTATTATAAATAAATAGACTATTTTTTTAAAATTCTATTTATTTCAAGCATTAATACAGACCTTGAAATTTGCCCAAAGCCAACCTTAATAAAAGGTTGGTCTGACTAGAATTTTAGATATAATCTTCCAGGCAACAGTTACACTGTTTCATCGAGAATCATTACACTATCCCATCTAGAATCAATGGATGAAAATTATGCAGTTACAATAACTGCGTGGGATAAACACCCCGTTTATTATCAGTGAGAATTGCAGTTTTGGTTTATTATGCAATTTGAATTTCTACTTACAAGTTAAATGCAAAACAATTCAGATTGTTGAAATGGTTAATTAAACATTTGAAATCATTTTCAGAAATTCCTCCTCTGCTGAATTCTGTAGGTACAGGGCGATTTTGTTAACTAATATACTTCTCAATAATACTTAGTATAACATAACTGTCATTTAATTCATCTGTACAGAATTAATGAGGAAACGATGGCTAGGGTTTAAAAAATACTCGTCTAATTAGGGGATTATTTAATTTCTGTTGTTTTGTTGTTTTCTATGTGATTTTAAGTATAGAAATGAAATCATCTCACACAAAAACAAGACTATGCGGCACAGAAAACAAGACTATACAGATCTGCTAAGCATGCCAATCTGCTGAAGGGGAATCACTTGTGTGGCAATAGGTAAAGAAACTAACAAGGGGAATAATTCAAGTTGGAGTACGTAAGGTTGGGTGGTGAATTAGTACTAAAGCCTTAAGCTAATTTATAATACTGCTTTGCACTTCAATGTTTACTGAAAGAAAATCATTTTCATTGTATTGGATCCATTGAATTATTGTCTGAGTGTGCTAGGCAATCTATGATTTCATTTCCATGCATGCACTTCAGCATAACATTTTAAAGAAAGATTAGGGCATAGTGATAGATTAGGGCACGCTCTCTCAATGCCAGCTAGTTCTCTGTTTATCCCTACTTCCCATGTGAAGCGCTTCAAAGAATTTGTGGTCCTTTGGCCCAAATAGGGGACGTATTATTTGGGGAATGTAGTGATAGTGCCCAAACTAGAACCAAAAAACATACTCTCAATATGGAAAACACAGTGCCTTCCTAGACTGAAAAGTGCCTCTAAATTAGGCATTCCTTAGATAGTGCATGCATATGCTTCTGTCACAGGCGCTTGTGACTTCTGCTGTGCCTCATGGAGGCTTTGTCTACTGCTGCACCCTCATCCATAGAACTTTGTGTGGCATAGAAAACAAGACTTTATGGATTTGCTGAGCATGCCAATCTGCTAAAGGGGAATCACCTGTGTGGAAATAGGTAAAGAAACTAACAAGGGGTAGAATTCAAGTTGGAGTACCTAAGGTTGGGTGGTGAGTTAGTACTAAAGCCTTAAGATAATTTATAATAGTGCTTTGCACTTCAATGTTTATTGAAAGAAAATAATTTTCATTGTATTGGATCCATTGAATTATTGTCTGAGTGTGCTGGGCAACACCCTCAAAATGCTAGAGGTACACACGCAAACACTAGACTTTTTTTTCCACAAGTGAAAAAGAAGCTATTTGTTATTCATTAAGAATTAAAATAGCTATGAGCATACAAAGATGGGATGTCATCATAGAAAGACAAATTTGTGTCCAAAAACAGGCAATGTGTTACCATAACGGTATAAATTGTTAGAATAATCAACCCATAGTATTTACCCACTTAGACATTATTCCATTTATTTTGTCTTATTTGCCTAGTCCATGAGTCCCACCATGTGCAAGTTGTCAATTGCCTATCCATAGAGGTCAAAATTGCCATTATTGACTCATGGAGCGCTTTGGAAAGTCCTGGGAATCAAATCTGCTTTATTCCTGGCCTCCTAGGCGCCCTTCTGCTTTTTCTGCTTTGTTGACTGCTTTTCCAGTTTTTAAAGCACATAAGGAAAGCTAGACTAGGTGAGGTGAACTTGTTTTATTCCCCTTTCATCCTCCACTCTTTCCTCCATGCAAAAGCATGTATGAGCTGCCATTTGACCACTCTTTAGCTTGCCCATGCGCCCTTGCTAATTCGTGGGGTCCTTGATAGATTTGGGATCAGCTTTTTACACCTATGGGGGATTTGCCTATTTTGGGTAAGCCTGCTTTATGCTAGATTTGGATGCTTCCTCATGCATTCGATTTGCTCATGTATTCTATATATTCAGCAGCCTATGTTATTACAGGGTTGGCTATTGTACACTCAGTTAATATAATTTTGTGTTACAGCTCCATATTCAGTCTCCATTGTTGATAATTTGCATGATCAATTGTTAATTGCTGTGAGTGAAATTAATCTACTGCAAGCCTGAATTTCTACATAAATAGTCTGTACCAATGTTATCAGAACTGGACCGGTTGTCGAACTGGTCGACCCTGAGAACCGGAACCGGACAAAAACTGGGAAAAAACCTGGATAAGCAAAAATACATTAAATATTCACATTTTCAATATATATATATATATTCATGTGCATCCATGTGAATTCATTAGAAGACCAGTGCTTAATGAAGTCCAAAAAGGTGAATGAAAGAGTTGTGTGATTTGTAGAATTATCGATGATGGAAACAACAAGAACACATATGCAATTAGTTGATCAAGCACAAGCTTATATTATAGCCCAAAATGTAAGTACATCAGCACATGCAACAATAAGATAGATAATTATGACAACAGAAATCCAAGTACAGCATATATGTATTCAGTCATCACATCTCATTCAGTATTTATAGCAACATTTGACAATGAACAACAGTATACACAATGGTATCAGTTATGTGTCAAAACTTGATTTCTTATGCATGTATACGGTCTAATTCATATCAGTGTTATGATATTATTTAAGCATTCATTTTGGATAAGGAAGAACCATGAACATTCAATCAATAGCACTCAACCATACTGTGTGTGGGACTGTGTGCAGACTATGTGCATTTAATAAGTGCAACAGTATGTATTTAGTCATCTACTCAAGCACTTACAACAGCATTAAAGAGTTAGTGTTATAAGGGACAATATCATTCACTAACATAGTATAATGATCATCATTATTCTAGCATGCAACCATAGGTTTCATACTTTAATTAGTATTGTTTGCACCAATAGTAAATCAGTATAGCAGTGAATTTTTGGGATTTTAGGTTTTTGTCTGAATCGACCGGTTTCTTATGGAACTGTCGGTTTGAATAAAATAGACCACTTTTTTCCTTGAATCATCGGTTTTTTGTCTGAACCGCCGGTTTGCTGTCCAAACCGGCCAAAAACAGTTTGAAGTCGGGATTTGAGCCGGTCTTGCTTGTAAACCGGTCCAACTGGAAGGTTTTTTCAAAATCGGCCTGGTTCTGATAACATTGGTCTATACCTAATCTTTGGTCATAGCATATAAAAAACCAATGATGAGTATAGATCCAGAACCTCCAGATACCCCAAATCACATAAGTTGGAAGCAGTCTGTAGCATCTATTTTTCTGTAACTAGTTCATAAGCCAATGATGCAAAGTGATGCCAGCCCAATTGTCTTCAATGTTGAGTCCATCACACACAAGTGTACAAGATCTATTGAGTTTTCTCACTAGATTTATCAACACATAACACACAAGTCTTGTCTAAGTTGATCTCCATACCCGAAGCCCTACAAAATAGCTCAAATATTTCTGATATGACCCTCCATTTAGTAACGGTGCCACTGCCAAAAAGAATGACGAACACCAGACTTTGTTTCCAAGAAATAATAGTACTACAATATATGTTATGCCTAGACCCTAGTAATCATATGAGTATACTAACATGATATATTGCAGACTCTAGGAATTTGTTTTGATATTTTTGAATTTAATTCAAGATTAGATAGATGAAAAGAGTTGAAAGTAAGATTGACATAGTGTCTTCATAATTGAATGCAGAAAATTGAAGATGAGTCAACAACCAGCTTTGTCAACAAATGAATACCATGCACATGATTGTGTAAATTGAACCTAGTGTTAGAACAATTACACTCACATCAATTGCCAATTACACATGCAAAATTACTCAAAAAAGAGATTGAATATGGAGCTGAACACTAAACTGTATTGAATAAGTGTACAATAGCCAACCCTGTGAAGTCATAGGCTGCCACAATAAATAATTACATGAGGGATTCGAATGCATGAAGTTTCCATTCAAATCTAGTCAAAAGCAGGATTACTAAATCTAAGCAAATCCCCCATAGGTACATAAAGCAGTTTCCAAAACTGTCAGGGAGCTCACGAATTGGAAAAATCAATTAGGCAAGCTAAAAGGTAATGGAAGGACAACTCATACATGCTTTTCATAGGATAAAAGAGTGGAGGATGTGGAGGACAAAAAACAAGTTAACTTCACCTAGTCAAACTTTCCCAATTGCCTTAAAGCACTGAAAAAGCAGGCAATAAAGCAGAAAAAGCAGACATGCACTAGGGAGGCCAGGAATAAAGAAGATTTGATTCCAGGAGGTTTCCCAAGCACTCCATGACTCAAAATTATCAAGTTTTACCACCATGGATGTGTAGATGACAACTTGCATAAGGTGGAATATGGAAGCTAGGAAAATAAGACAAAAATGGAATAATTAATGTCTAAGGTAGCTAACTATGGGTTGATAATTCTAAACCCCCCCCTAAGCCTAACTTATGAGTAATATATCAGAAAATTATAGGGCCTAGCAACAAGGCTTAGTCACCCTTTACATACTGCATGTCCATTTAACCAAGGAAAGAGGCAAAAACCCAGTGGGAAAATCCTCCCTTAAACATGGACTGTAAAACAAAATTTGGAAATCTTGTCATCACTCATGCTTCATAGCATGATCAGCAATCCCCAGTAGTGATTTGAGATTGCTGAATTTCTTCTCACAAAATGCTTTGGTGAAGATATCAGCTACTTGTTTTGAAGATGAACAGAAGAGTAGGTGAATGGTGCCATCATGCACAAGCTCTCTAATGTAGTGCATATGGATATCAATGTGTTTGGTTCTCTGCTTATGAACTGGATCATTGTAGATTCAAAAGGTACTCTGATTATCACAATAGATATTATTTTAGTATTCTGATTCGAGGCCACACTCTCCAAGTAACCCCTGCAACCATAAACATTGAGTTGCTGCATTTACAACTCCTCTGTACTCTGCTTCTATAGATGAGAGTGCAATGGCACTCTATTTCTTGCTTGACCAGTTGATTGGCCCTTATACAAGCATGAACACATATCTTGATGTTGACTTTCTATCTATGTTGTCACCTTCCCAATCACTATCAGTAAACCCAATCAAATCAAGATCAGATTTAGCTTTATAGAAGATCCCATGTGTCCTTGTTCCCTGAACAAGGTTAAGGATCCTTTTGGCTACTTTCCAATGGATCTCATGAGGCTGATCCATGTATCTAGAAGCCACACTTACTGCATAATAAATATCAGGTCTAGTATGTGTAATATACAATAAACATCCAATCAATTTCCTATACCGTGTATTGTTTACCATCGGTGAAGAATTAGCTTCTTCAAGCTTCACTCCTGAAAGGAAAGGAGTCTTGCTTGGCTTGCAATCCTTCATTCTGAATTTGTTCAGAAAATCCAAGGCATACTTGGACTGATGCACTTTTATTCCAGCTTTGGTTTGAGCAATCTCGAGCCCCAAGAATTGGCTCAATAGCCCCAAATCTGTCATGGAGAAGGCATGGTTCATTGCATCCTTCAAGGAAGCAATTTCATCCTTTGAGCTTCCTATAATGAGAAGGTCCTGTAATGAGAAGGTCATCAAAATATAAAACAATGATCATTAATGAACCATTAATCAGCTTCAAATAGACATTTGGATCTGATTTTCATCAAACAAAATTCAATGATAGCATAAAGCTATCAATCTTGGCATACCAAGCCTTGGGGGATTGCTTAAGCCCATACAATGACTTCTTTAGCCTGCACACAAGAGATGGGTTAGTAGCAAATCCTTGAGGCTACTGCATGTATATCTATTCAGTGAGATCTCCATTCAGGAAAGCATACTTCACATCCATGTGATGTACTTCCCATTGCTTTGAAGTTGCAATGGCTAAGGCTAGCCTGATGGAGTCCATCTTTGCCACTAGTGCAAAGGTCTCATTGTAGTCTATGCCATGAACCTGTGAGTATCCCTTGGCTACCAATCTATCCTTTTACTTCATATGTGAACCATCAGCAGCAAATTTGGTTTTGTACACCCACTTACACTGAACTAGCTTCCTCCCTAGGGGAAGATCAACCAGCTCCCAAGTGTTGCTCTTCTGGAATGAGCTGAACTCTTCCTTCATGGATGCTTGCCATATTGGATCTTCTACTGCATATTCATATGTCCAAGGATCTGATTCCACCATCAGATAGCATTTCTCAGCAAACATAGGATCTTTCATGCATAGAGCACTCTCAAATTGAGATCTAGTCCTCCTAGGGTCATTAGGATTTCCAGCTAGTTCTCCAACTGCATGAATGGTATTGGATGCCCATTTTGTCCTTGTAGGGCTGTTAGGATCTGTAATAAAATCATCACTATCAGACATATCAGAATCATCATGTTCAACTATCTCTTCACTTACATTCAGAGGTTCTGATGGTGAAGAGGCTTCTCCAACTTCCACTGCTCCTAGGGGTTCTTCTTGAAATTGAACACACCTTTCAATGAAGAATTTGTTTGTGCTCAAATTTATCAGCTTGTACCCTTTTGAATCTTTAGAGTACCCAAAAAATAGACACTCTAGGCTTTGGGGCTGCAAAGCCTTCCTCTTTTCTATTGGAATTCTAGCCCAAGCCCTTGAGCCAAAAATCCTAAAATGGGCCACATCTGGCTTGTGCCCACTCCATGCTTCGAAAGGATTCATACCATCAAGCTGTTTATAAGGCACCCTATTCTAGATATAGGCTGCACAGTTTATAGCTTCGGCCCAGTACTTTGGTGGCAAAGTCTTAGCCTCCATCATGCAAGTTGCCATCTCTTTCAATGATCTGTTCTTCCTCTCAGCAACACCATTCTGCTATGGTGTGTAAGGGATAGAATGCTGCATCTGAATACCTGCATATGCACAATATTGAATAAACTTAGACTTGACATACTCACCACCATTTTCAGATCTAAGGACCTTGAGTTTCCTCCCATACTGGTTTTCAACCAAAGCCTTAAATACTTTGAAGAGGCCAAAAACTTTAGACTTGTGTTTCAGGAAGTGAACCCAACAATACCTGGAAAAGTCATCTATGAATTTAAATGCATATTTGGCCTGACTCATTGACATATGAGGAAATGGGATAGCAACATCACTATGGATCAACTCAAGAGGTGCAAAGGTTCTCTCATGACTAGCTCTCTCAAATTTATGCTCTGGGTGTTTTCCTAGGATGCAACCTTGAAAGACTCCTTTGGAAAACTTAATATTTGGTAACACTATGACCATTTCTTTTTCACTAAGATCAGAAATATACTTGTAATTTAGGTGGCCAGATATTTCATGCCAAATCTTGCTTGCCTCATTAGCATGAATCATAAGAGCAGAGGGGTTTGAGTAGGGTAGGAAGTGTGAGAACATGCATACCTTCGAAGTGTGATTTGCAACTCCTTTTGCAATGAATTTACCACTTGAGATATCTGTGATCTCAAATTCATCAGGGGAGAATATGACCTTCTTTCGAGACCCTGTGTGGGTCATCTGATACACTGATAAGAGGTTAGACACAAGACCTGGAACATACAACCATTTGCTAAACTTACCATGGTTAAGATCAATACTCCCTTTGCCCAAACTTTCAGTGAGAGAGTAATCTCCCAGTACTATTGGTGGACCTTTCGACATGTCAAGTGAGGTGAATGCCTCCTTGGTCGAAACCATATGTATTGAATCTCCAGAATCAATGATGAAACTAGGTGAGCTTGATGTGCTAGCAACCAATGCATGAACTCTCTCTCTGTCTTCTGAACTTGATCCTCCTTCCCTCTTCATTGAGCTGTCTAGAAGGGAGATGCCATTCTTCTCCAAGAGTTGGGTCAGCATGTCTATTTTCTTCTTCATGCAGGAGCTCTCAGTATGATTTCCCTTACTACAGTATGCGCACTTGCTCATTTCTCCTTTGTTCTTCTTCTTCTGGTAGTTCTTCTTGGAACCTTGAGGCTCCTCCGGAGACTTGTTCTTGTCTCTCTTTTGCTCAGGTGGCTTTTTAGCTTTCTTTTTTGTTTTTGAATCCAACCTCGAATCTCCAGCAACCAGATCTTGGTATTTGGATGGTTTGATGGTGCCCATCATCACTAGTTTATCTTGTTCTTGTGTGAGAGATTCCATGAAATATGCAAGGCTAGGCATCTTCCAGGTTTGAGCTGTCAACTTTGTGGCATAGAAGGTCAAAACAAACACTGAATAGTCAGGGCCAAGCTTCAAGAGTATGTCCAAGACCAACTGATCATCCTTCTTTTCAATCCCACATTGTTTTAGCTGCAAAACAAGTGCTTTGAACTTGGAGAAATAGAGTAGTAGGGATTCAAAGCTATTTGGACTCAGGGAGATCAGTTCATTTTCGATTTGATGTCCCCGCATGTCATCTATCTTTCCAAAAAGATTAACAAGCTTCTCCCATACTTCATTCGGTGATGTCAATCCATCAAGATGGAAAAGGAGGTCTCTGGATATGCTCAGACACATGAGACCATAGGCCTCATCCCTCTTGTTGTGCCATTTTATGTTCTCTACAGCTGCATTGGGCTCTGCTTCTGTTACCATAGTCACTCTATAGAGGCCTTTTGCTCTCAATAGTATCTCCATCTCTTCTTTCCATTCAAAGAAGTTAAATGGAGTCAAGATGATCTTCTGAGATTGATCCATAGCTCAAAAATTGTCTCGGCAGTCAGTAGAATGCTCCTAGTCAATGATGTTGAACCTGCAAAACAAATTGGAAGGAGAGAAATCGATCTACAAAGGCTCTAATTCCATGTGGAAATTGAACCCAGTGTTAGAACAATTACACTCACATCAATTTCCAATTACACATGCAAAATTACTCACAAAAGAGACTGAATATGGAGCTGAACACTAAACTGTATTGAATAAGTGTACAATAGCCAACCCTGTGAAGTCATAGGCTACCAAAATAAGTAATTACATGAGTTATTTGAATGCATGAATTTTCCATATGAATCTAGTCAAAAGCAGGCTTACTAAATCTAAGCAAATCCCCGATAGGTGCATAAAGCAGTTTCCAAAACTGTCAAGGAGCTCACGAATTGGAAAAATCAATTAGGGAAGATAAAAGGTAATGGAAGGAAAATTCATACATGCTTTTCATAGGAGAAAAGAGTGGAGGATGTGGAGGACAAAAAACAAGTTAACTTCACCTAGTCAAACTTTCCCAATTGCCTTAAAGCACTGAAAAAGCAGGCAATAAAGCAGAAAAAACAGATAAGCGCTAGGGAGGCTAGGAATAAAGAAGATTTGATTCCAGGATGTTTCCCAAGCACTCCATGACTCAAAATTAGCAAGTTTGACCACTATGGATGTTTAGATGACAACTTGCATAAGGTGGAATATGGAAACTAGGCAAATAAGACAAAAATGGAATAATTAATGTCTAAGGTAGCTAACTATGGGTTGATTATTCTAACAATGATGAGAGAATAGCCAATGAGAATATGTTGGAGAAATATGCATGTCCTTGTAATAATTGTCTCAGAGGGAAGATGAGAAAGAGACAAGTGATTTTTGCACATATGCTGAGATTTGGTCATAGCGGTATAAGCCCTTTCCCTGAAAATAGTTATCCAAATAGGATACCATTGCAAGTCACGAGAGATGTAGAGGCACCAAACATAGACGAAGATGCAACAAATGCAGATGAACATGCAATGTTAGATGAAGGGATTGAAGTTGATAGAATGATGAATGAGGGTTTCAAGGATGACTGGAAGAAATTGCTGGAGGATGCTTCAAAACCTATGTATGGTACTTGCAAGTTAAGTCATTTGTCAACAATCATTCTAATTCTTAAATTTGCAAACAGTCCATGGTTGGACAAATGCGAGTGTTGATGAGTTATTGGCATTGTTACATCGGTTATTACCACTTGACTCCACATTGCCCAAAAACCAGAGTGCATGTAAAGCACAAATGAAAAAGGTAGGGTTAGGGTATGAGAAGATCCACACATGTGTGAATGGTTGTGGATTATTTTGCAAAAGTCATGCAAGTGAGATTGAATGTACGAAATGTAAAGAACCGAGGTATAGACGAGGGTTGAAATCAAATTCAACGCCTAGAAAGATTCTTCACCACTTTCCAGTAATCCCACGGTTACTTCGAATGTATAGTTGTCGAGACATTGCTGAGCTTATGCAATGGCATGCCCAAAATAAGAGCATTGATGGAAAACAATGGCCTGTGGTTGATTCTAATATATGGATGGAATTTGACAACAAATGGCCTAATTTTTCCCAAGAGCCTCGTAATATAAGGTTGGGTTTAGCTTTAGATGGGGTGAATCCATTCTCAGATCAGAGTAGTAAATGGTCAACTTGGCTAGTTTTTTTGATAAATTATAACTTTCCTCCATGGTTAGCAACCAAATAATTTTTCTTGATGTTGTCATTGATTATACCAGGAAATAAAAGTGTGACTTTAGATATAATTGATGTTTATTTAGAGCCATTATTTGATGAGCTAGCAGAATTGTGGAAAGGAGTTGAAGCAATACAATTTTTAAGGGACAATGATTCAATCCAATTCACTTTAAGAGCTTCTTTATTGCTTATGATACACGATCTTCCTGCATATGGCACATTGACTAGTCTCAATGTTCATGGATACCATGGATGTCTGGCTTGCAACTTTAAACCTTTTGTGAGGTACTCAAGTAGTTTGCATAAGTGTGTTTATTGTGGACATCGTGCTTACCTTAAAATGGAGCATCCATATCATCGACAAAAGTCATGTTTCAATGGTCAGGAAGAGAATCGCGAAGCACCATCGGCAATAAATAGTGATTACATTATTGAGAATGCGGAGAAATGAATGCAATTTATTGAAAATGGTGGCATTGCTAGTAGTAAAAATGATCCACTCAATGATAGTGGTGTAAAATTATTGTGCATATTCTATAAGCTGGCATACTTTAAGCATATAACCATTAGGCATACTGTTGACTTTATGCATACTGAGAAAACATTGCTTATGCTATTATAGAAACTCTTTTTGGTGCATATGATATAGTGTCATCATGCCTAGACTTTCAAGAGATAAATATTCGTCGAAATCTTTGGGTTGAAAATTATGGTGATGGAAAATTTAGAAAACCTATTGCTCCTTATGTGTGGACAAAGGAACAACATGCACAATTCTTAACATTGATGTCTCAGACTCGCTTTCCTACTGGATATGTGAGTAGTAATGTTAGAAGGAAAAATGACAATAATGGCTTAAACGGCCTCAAGACCCATGACTATCATGTCATAATTGAGGATATTTTACCTATTGCAGTCATATCAAGTTTGGAAAAGGGGCAAAAATTGGCAATTATAAGGTTGGGCCTAATATTGAAGAGAATGAGTATGCATGTGTTAGATCCTTCAAACTTTGATAATTTGAGGAAAGATGTTGTTGAAGTCCTTTTCTTATTGGAGCGAGAATTTGCACCAAAAATATTCAATATTTATATGCATCTTCTTGTACATCTAGAACATGAACTAGAATATTATGGCCCGATAAGAACTATATGGATGTACCCTATAGAACGATATATGAAGGTTTTGAAAAAGTTTGTTCGTAATAAGGCAAAACCGGAAGGTAGCATGTGTGAAGGATATATAATGAAAGAGGCCATAGGATTTTGCACAGAATATATGAAGGATTTTACTAATGTCAGTCGACATGTATGGGATGATGATGAAGATGAGAGACATGCAGGTGAAGTGTTAGAAGGAAATGGACATCGCTTCAAGCTATCAAATGGGGAAAGAACTGCAATACATGCCTATGCTCTTCAAAACACATCCTCATTGGATAAGTGGCACAGGTGAAATTTTATTTACATGATAATTTATTTATTTACTTTCATTTAATAGTTAAATTATTATCATTCTTACTATCTTGTATGTAGAAAATATGAAGAAGAGATTCAAATAAGGATGCATCCATCTCGAAAGTGCAGACATCAGGATTTGAATATTGGAGATGGTTCTTTTCCAAAATTTGATGATTGGATTGTTGATGCAATTAGTGATGCACAACAAGAAGGACAAGATATAACACTAGAGGAAATTGAGCTTTCACAAACTCCAAATATAATAGCTTCTTCGTTCAGTGGGATGTGGGCATATGGTAGTCATTTAAGAGTGGAAGAAAAGGACAGAGGAAAAGAAAATTGTGATTGTATTGTTAGTGCCAAATTTCATCACGGCACTGAAAAGAAACTTTATATTGGATTCATATAGGATATTATTCAAGTTGATTATGCTGATACTAGGCCCATATTATTAAAATGTAAATGGATCAAACCATCTGCAGTACAACGTGATGAGTACGGGTTTGTACGCATAAATACATGCCAATTTTTATCAAAGAATGATGAGCCATATGTTTCACCTCCTCAAATTACCCAGTCATTTCTAATTGATGATGTAACAAGCCCAGGATGGTCATATTCTATTCAAGTAGAGTCTCGTTCGAAAAGGAGATTCATGGAATATGTTGATATAATGTTCGATGAGCAATCTACAAGCTTACAAGAAACATTGGAAGAAGAAGCTGAAGATGACAATAGAGCTAGATTTGAAGAAGAAACTTTGATTCCCAATGAAGAGACCGAGATAGAGAATGATATGCATGGTCAGTGAAATCTATTGTATGAGGACAATGGATAAAATGAAGCAAATTCATACACGAGTGATCAGGATTGTGATCTTGATGGAAATGCAAATGATGATGATGATGATGATTTGTCACCTTATATTTATTGAATACATTTTCACTATGTAAATTGGATTTTATTGTTTTGGCCATGGGATTATCCAAATATTTGTTTTCAGTACTATACAATGTTTCAAATATGATTTCTTTTTGTTCCTTATTATCAAATTTCGTCTGAGAAATGCTATGAATGGATGTTTGCATTAAGTTTTGAACAATTTCAGGTGGAAATTTTGAATGTTAGGTGGTTAATAATTTATATTATGTGGTTATTGTTATTCACTATGTTACCGAATCCACCACCCTAGTGTGTAGGATCTACATATCTGATACGTATTTGGATCAGATCCTTCTAGGATCCACCATGAAAACATATCCCTCGTGGAAGGAAATGTATCCCGGTTCCATGAAACAAATCCTTTGAAAAATCAAACAATTCCTGAAATTTTCAAACAGATCCTGAAACATCCATTGCTTCTAAACCATCGTAATAGATTCTATATTCTTTTTTCACAGAATCTCCTAAAACCCTAGGTAACAATAAGCTTTACAGAATATCAACCATGGTAATAGATTCTATATTCACATAATCTCCTAAAACCCTAGGTAACAGTAAGCTTTACAAATGATCGAAATTGTTTTGAATGCTAAAGCAACACATATTGTAGAAAATATATAACAAAATTCTCACAAATCTACCACAAATTAGATGACTATTTATTTTGGAAAAAAATGTAATCACAATGCTATAGACAAACCCTACTTCACTTTCAAAAATAGAAACAGACTACTTAAATCCTACCCTAAGCCCTTTCTCAATAGCAGCAAAATGTCATCTAGGATTTAAATTAAAAGAAGATCCAACCCTTGGATCAAGTCCAATCCCTTAATCTATTTTTGGCCTTAGGATTAGACCCTCATTGACCTGTATGAAGACACTGTCTTTAATGGAGTGCTCCAACAAGAAGAATAGCCTCCTTGGGATTTGAACCTCCTCCCTAACTGTTTCCCTCTTGCATTTGATCTAAACCTAGACAAGAGAAACCAAAAACAAAACTTTTCTAAATCTAAAAAGTCAACTGAAAAATAGAAAAGCAACTAATTCTAGAAAAAACTACTTTTCCTAAAACTAAGAAAGGAGATTGGGAAACCCTAGATGGATAAAAATTGAATTACAACCCTTTATAACACAATATTGTCTTCCATAATCAATATGCCATATAGGATTGAGCATTGCACCCTAAATCTTCAGGATTCGTACAAAATGTAGCGTCATCTACAAAAGGTACCATAAGTTTGTTGTTCTAGTAGTTTCTGCAATCTGGAATTCCAATCCATGCTACAAAGTTGGAAGCACCCTCTAGATAGTCACACCCATGCATATGAGAGTGCCCATTTCTACAAATCTACAAGAAAAACCTTAGTAAAAAAATTAGTCAACATAAAAATCATATCCGCAACCTACCCTAAGTGCAGATCACCTTTCTCTTCTCAAAATCAGTTTTCTAATCATTGGAAGATCCTTAACACCCTCTCAACCCTTCTAAGGTCCACATGTGCCAAAATGGCATAAATATGCTTCAACCCCTAAAGCCACTTGGGCTTCACACCATTTGAAATCACTTGACAACGCTCTACCCTAGAGAGTTAATCTCTCCATACAGAGAATATGCAAGGTTTAAAATCTTAGTTGCCAAGAAACTTGGGTACAGGGACGGGTACGGGTACGGTGAATACACTGCTTTAGATAAACCCTACTTCTTCAATCTGAATTGAAATAAAACATTGATTGATTAAAAACTACCCTGAGCCATTTTATATAGCACAAGAAGGTAATCTACAGGTTACAATAAAACAGATCCAACCCTTGAATTAGTTTCCAACCCATGGTCTATTTTTGGCCTTGGGATTAGAATCCTCAACGTACATGAAGAAATTGTCTTTAATGGAGTGCTCTAGCATGAAGAACAACCTCCTTCAGTTATGCACATGCTCCCTAAGGCTAAGTTCCCCTCTTACACTTTATCTAAAGCTAGACAAAAGAAACCTAAAAAAGGAAACCTAAACTAAGAAAGGAAATTGGGAAACCCTAGAATGCTAAAAATTGAATTACAACCCTTTATAACATAATATCGTCTTCCATAATCAATATTCCATATAAAATTGAGCATTGCACCCTAAATATTCAGGATTTGTACAAAATGTAGCGTCATCTACAAATGGTACCATAAGTCTGTTGTTCTAGGAGTTTTTGCAATCTGCAATTCCAATCCACGGTACAAAGTTGTAAGAACCCTCTAGATGGTCACACTCGTGCATACGAGAGTGCCCATTTCTACAAATCTACAAGAACAACCTTAGTAAACAAATCAGTCAATGTAAAAATCATATCTGCAACCTATCATAAGTGCATATCACCTTTCTCTTGTCAACGTAAAACTCTGCTAGAGCCTTGGAAGCCCTTGAAACCTTTGTGACTACCCTTTGTACACAAGATGGATCCTTGTAAGGGATTAAGATAGTCTGTCACTGCCATGATGAAGGAGAAAAGAGGCCCTAAGCCTGTAACACATGCCCTAATCTCGTGACAACCCTGTAGCAAAAAATGAAACCCTGATAGGGTTTGTGACAACTGCACACAAACTATAGAAGCCCCAATCAACTATTTGGAAGGTTCTTATTACAGTTTTCCCATATAATTATCTGAACAAATAAAATATACAAAAAACATCCAAGGATATCTTGATCTTATAGACCCAAACTATCTCTTTCTCAAAACATAACTTAAAGGACATCAATAGAATGAGCCTTAGAAGAGGGATTGGAACAGTTCTACTCTCTATCAAGTTTCCTATTTGTCTAGTGATCAGAAAAACTTTTGTTTTCCCAGAATTGGACAAAGAAATTGATTCTCACCTTTAGTTTCAACCGGTGATTTACATGGCAACCTGAGCTTGTTTGTCACTTAATTGCACATTATCAAAGCTATCTTCTTGGCATTTGGGAGCCTAATCTTGTTGTATGTCTAGATTTTTTTGCTTGCTTCTATTTTCCTTTTATATCCATGATTTATGGAAGGATGGATATTCCTTAAAATCCCTTTCAAACTACTAGATTTTTAGCAGCTCCCTAAGATTTTTACCTCCCCAAGATTTTGATCAAGAAAACTGAAACATAAATTAAAACTTCTAATAGTTTGCAATCCATCAAATAATTCCAATTTCAACAATTCAACTATGGTTCAATAAACACTGTCCAATTCTTCTATCAAATTGGTTAGCACAGAGGTGGTTTCTGGAACATTTTGGTCAATATGCTGAGATGATAGTGTCACCCCTAAGTGGGCGTTCCTTGCTACCGAGGGCATAGAAAAGTCAACTAATTATAAAAATGCAACTGAAAAATAGAAAAGCAACTAATTCTAGAAAAAACTACTTTTCCTAAAACTAAGAAAGGAAATTGGGAAACCTAGAATGCAAAAAATTGAATTACAACCCTTTATAACACAATATTGTCTTCCATAATCAATATGCCATATGGGACTAAGCATTGCGCCCTAAATATTCAGGTTCTGTACAAAATGTAGCGTCATCTACAAAAGGTACCATAAGTCTGTTGTTTCTAGGAGTTTTTGCAATCTGCAATTCCAATCCACAGTACAAAGTTGGAACCACCCTCTAGACAGTCACACCCATGCATACGGAAGTCCCATTTCTACAACTCTACAAGAACAACCTTAGTAAACAAATCAGTGAACATAAAAATCATATCCACAACCTACCCTAAGTGCATATCACCTTTCTCTTCTCAAAATTAGTTTTCTAATCACTGGAAGATCCTTAACACCCTCTCAACCCTTCTAAGGTCCAGACGTGCCAAAAATGGCATAGATCTGCTTCAACCCCTAAAGCCACTTAGGATTCACACCCTTTGAAATCCCTTGACAACTCTCTACCCTAGAGAGTTGATCTTTCCATACAGAGAATCTGCAAGGTTTCAAATCTAAGTTGCCAGGAAAATCGAGGACAGGGACGGGGATAGGTACGGGTACGGCTACGGTGAATACACTACTTTAAATAAACCCTACTTCTTCACTGTGAACTGAAGTAAAACACTGATTACTTAAATGCTACCCTAATCCCTCTTATATAGCACAAGAAGGTCATCTATAGTTTACAATAAAGCAGATCCAACCCTTGAATTAGTTTCCAACCCTTGGTCTTTTTTTGGCCTTGGGATTAGAATCCTCAACCTGCATGAAGAAATTGTCTTTAATGGAGTGCTCCAGCAAGAAGAACAACCTCCTTTAGATATGCACCTTCTCCCTGATACTAAGTTCCCCTCTTGCACTTTATCTAAATCTAGACAAAAGAAACTTAAAAACAATACTTCCATAAATCTGAAAAGTCAATTCAAAAGCAGAAAAATGACTAAATCTAATTCTCTAAATCTAAAAAGTCAATTGAAAAATAGAAAACCAACTAATTCTAGAAAAAACTACTTTTCCTAAAACTAAGAAAGGAAATTGGGAAACCTAGAATGCTAAAAATTGAATTACAACCCTTTATAACACAATATTGTATTTCAAATTCAATATGCCATATAGGATTGAGCATTACGCTCTAAATATTTGGGATCTATACAAAATGTAGCATCATCTACAAAATAAACCATAAGTCTGTTGTTTCTAGGATTTTCTGCAATTTGAAATTCCATTCCACGGTACAAAGTTGGAATCACCCTCTAGACAGTCACACCCATGCATACGGGAGTGCCCATTTCTACAACTCTACAAGAACAAACTTAGTAAACAAATCAATCAGCATAAAAATCATATCCGCAGCCTACCCTAAGTGCAGATTTTCTTTCTCTTCTCAAAATCAGTTTTCTAATCACTGGAAGATCCTTAACACCCTCTCAACCCTTCTAAGGTCCACACATGCAAAAAATGGCATAGATCTGCTTCAACCCCTAAAGCCACTTGGGATTCACACCCTCTGAAATCCCCTGACAACTCTCTACCCTAGAGAGTTAATCTCTCCATACAAAATTTGTAAGGTTTCAAATCTAAGATGCCAGAAAACATGGGTACGGGGACAGGGATAGGTACGGGTACGATGAATACACTACTTTAGATAAACCCTACTTCTTCACTTTGAACTGAAGTAAAACACTGATTGCTTAAACACTACCCTGAGCCCTCTTATATAGCACAAGAAGGTCATCTACAATTTACAATAAAGCAGATCCAACCCTTGGTCTATTTTTGGCCTTGGGATTAGAATCCTCAACTTGCATGAAAAAATTGTGTTTAATGGAGTGCTCCAGCAAGAAGAACAACCTCCTTTAGATATGCACCTGCTCCCTAAGACTAAGTTCCCTAGTTGTACTTTATCGAAATCCAGGCAAAAGAAACCTAAAAATAGTACTTCCATAAATCTGAAAAGTCAACTCAAAAGTAGAAAAATGAGTAAATCTATTTCTCTAAATCTAAAAAGTCAATTGAAAACTAGAAAAGCAACTAATTCTAGAAAAAACTACTTTTCCTAAAACTAAGAAAGGAAATTGGGAAACCTAGAATGCTAAAAATTGAATTACAACCCTTTATAAGACAATATTGTCTTCCATAATCAATATGCCATATAGGACTGAGCATTGCACCCTAAATATTTGGGATCTGTACAAAATGTAGCATCATCTACAAAAGAAACCATAAATCTGTTGTTTCTAGGAATTTCTGCAATCTGCAATTCCAATCCATGGTACAAAGTTGGAAGCACCCTCTATATAGTCATACCCATGCATACGGGAGTGCCCATTTCTACAACTCTATAAGAACAACCTTAGTAAAAAAATCAGTCAACAGAAAAATCATATCCACAACCTACCCTAAGTCCAGATCACCTTTCTCTTCTCAAAATCAATTTTCTAATCATTGCAAGATCCTTAACACCCTCTCAACCCTTCGAAGGTCCACACATGCCAAAATGGCATAGATTTGCTTCAACCCCTAAAGCCACTTGGGATTCACACCCTTTGAAATCCCCTGAAAACTCTCTACCGTAAAGAGTTAATCTCTCCATACAGAGAATATGCAAGGTTTCAAATCTAAGATGCTAGGAAACTTGGGTACTGGGACGGGGACGGGGATGGGTACGGATACAGTGAATACGCTGCTTTAGATAAACCCTACTTCTTCATAGTGAACTGAAGTAAAACACTGATTGCTTAAACTCTACTCTAATCCCTCTTATATAGCATAAGAAGGTCATCTACAGTTTACAATAAAGCAGATCTAGCCCTTGAATACGTTTCCAACCCTTGGTCTATTTTTGGCCCTGGGATTAGAATCCTCAAACTGCATGAAGAAATTGTCTTTAATGGAGTGCTCCAGCAAGAAGAACAACCTCCTTTATATATGCAAGAAGTTGGAATCCCTTTCAAAACATCTTGAAACCATTCATGTTAATATAAAATAAAATAAAAAAGTAAAAGGGTAAACCGAGAAATATAAAGAAAAATGAAAACTTTTAACTTATTCATTCTTTGAATCGTTTATAGTAAATGTGTTTTCCAATAACAATTAAATTCTGTCTGAGAAATGCTATGAATGGATGTTTGCACTAAGTTTTTATGGATAACATCATTGCTTCTTTGTACATGTACTAACGATGTTTTTAAGGGAAACGTTCAACAAGGCTGTGAAGAATAAGGGGGGGAAACGTAAAATTGGTGAAAACAATGATGAAAATATTGTGGATTATGAGCGTGTTCGTAAATAATGAATTGCAAAAAATGAAGAATATTTGTGAGCTCTTGGTTTTGCAAATAAGTAAGTAGTTATTTCTTGTACCTTTTCACTTCTATGCATATTTCATGAAAGTTGTTTATAATCTATTTCATGACGTAGCATATATATTCTTTTAATTCTCATTTAATAAGTTTTTGGTGTTATAGGGAAACATTTTCTTCTAGAGAAAGAGGGAAGAACCAAAAGGAAAACAAAGGCACATTGTTGCCATCTCATGCTTCGACTCAGTAAGTACTTATTCCTCATACTTTTTCACTTCTATGCATATTTTTCGATAGTTGTATATAATCTATTTGATGATGTAGGATGTCTATTCTTTTAGTTATAATTTAATAATTTTATTTGTTATAGGGAAAATGTCGATTGTATAGAAAATTATGAGCGAAAACAAAAGGCAAGCAAAAACACATTGTCGCTAGCTCGTAGAAGCCTACGCCTTAGTACTGGTTTAGTACATGGAGAAGACACTGACAACAATAATGATCATCATCCTAGTATATCACATAATGATGATCATGCCCAAGCCAATATTGCTGAAGGCTTGGTGTTTTCTAAATCAGAATCAGGTTTGAGAGGTTTGTTTTATAAATTAAAACAAAGCTTTGAAGGCCCATCTGAGCAAATTGGTGAGATATCTAGTGCCACACCTAATGTGTCCAATAAAGAACCAATTAGGCCTTTAACTACCAAAGGAAAAGCACCTCTTCTATGCACAAACATGAGTGCCCATTCTACATCACAAAGTCTTGATGCAAGTGAAGATATGCCAGCGTCCATACAAAAATGCAAAATGATTCAAGGCATGTATAGGTCCACAGAAAGAGAATCCAAAGAAAGAAAATTAGAAGGGAAGAAGGCTTATTTGCTTGAGGTAAAAGATGGTGAAACTTTTGGACCAGATGCTGCAAGGTGGGCCTCAGAGTTGGGCATGAGAGTAAGGTCTCATCTGGATGTCACCAAATCCAATTTTGTAGATCAAGATGAAAGAAGTGTTGATCTGGTGATTCGACAAATGGAAAATGCCTTTGAGACTTATGGTGGAAGGATTAGCACCAAATATTACAAGATCAGAATGAGAAAATTGATTAACAATTTTAGGCATAAATGCAGAAAATCAATCTTAGATGGAAAAGAAAGGGACAGCAGCTTGACTCCCAAATAGTGGGAGGAGTTGAAGGAAAGTCTGTGTGCCGAAGAGTATGTGCAAAGGAGTAAAAAAGGGAAGATGGCAAGATATAATGTGAGGGATCAATTTATTATGGGTTGTGGTGGGTGGCAAAGCAATCAAAACATGTTTGTAAGTATATGGTTTTTTTGCTCAATACATTATGTATGCCATTTTTGTGAGTACATTGTGTTATATATATTGCATTTTGATTCGTATATATCCAACTAATTATGTATGGATAATGATTTATAGGTTCAAGATCCTATTAGATCAGAAATTGATACAGGTGAAATAGTTGGCCGACTTTTAATGTGTGATATAGACAGTTCTAAACATAAGCTTATATCAGAAAATCCAACAAAAAGACCATTGCCATCTAATGAAGCTGATAAAATCCAACTAGTTAACATATCTACGTCTGTTCAGAGTGATAGTGATCAGAACTATAAACATGTAATGGATTGCATAAATGGGTTGACAAAGACAATGTCAACCATAGCCACCTCCATTGAACCAATCATCAAGTCATGGAATAAAATGGGATGTCATAGTGATGTTGATGAGGTAAGCTAATTATCATTCCCTTGCAAACATTTCTTGATTTGAATTCATAATCTAATATAATTGGTTTAGGACTGATTTTTAGTATTTTTCTATTATATTTAGTATTCTTCTACTATATTATTGTGTGCTTGTAATTTTGGTATTTGATTTGTGCATCATGTAATCAAATGCTGGAAAAAATTAAACAATCTACTGACATTGATGCATAGCATCGAAATTATCAATCAGTGTGTGCAACTCCTGCTGGACAAGATAGTTTAAAGATTGACACAGCTGTAAGTACATTTAATTTTGTTACATCAATAATTATGCAAATTTTTGGAATTTAATTGTATTTTTTTCTTATATGTGTATAATTTTTTATTTTATTTTGACAGTGCCCAGTAACTCCAGCAGAGACTGAATTATTCCTTGTAGGAGATGATGTAAACATACTGGATCCATATGATGGTGCCATCGCAGGGATTGGACGAATTCAGTCACTTACTAAGATCCATGGAGTGCCACTTGAAGAGATTGATGCTAATATAGTTGTACTTTATGTCTCAAGTAACATCCCTTTTGCATATGAAGATCCAATGGATGGATGTGAATGCTTGAAGGAGACAGAACAGATTTTTATTCAGTGGCCAAAAATATATTTGAAAAAAATTACCTACATGGTTATTTCTATGAATCATCTTAAAACATTCTGTTTACTTTACATACTATTCAGACATCTATTTAAACTTACTTTACATATTGTTCATAACTTTTTTTTGTAAGGGCATGTGACCTTACATGTTTTAATGCATCTATTCACTCGTTCAAGAAGATACTGTTATGTTTTTTAACCTTAATGATGATTGCTTCCTTTATTTTACAGTCTTGATTATTTGTTTAGTTCTTTACATTCCTCTTGAGTAATCACCATTGACCTTGTATACAAAAAATGTGAGGTGCCATAGCCTCATATAGTTATTCTGCACGTTACTGTCAGACCTCTCAAGGATGGAGTTGATTTGAAATATCTGATGATCTCAGTTTCCTACTTGTGAGGAGGTCTAGATATTCACACTTTATGTTTTGTTTTGCTTATATGATTCGATCATGTACATTGTAGACCTACATGGTCAGTAAATGATTAGGCAGTCCCCCGGAGTTTTGTGTTATTGTAGAGGCTAGATGCTTGAACAACTAAAGGACAAAACAACCAAATATGTTGTGCATTCATGCAGCTCTGGTTATTTCGGGATCAACTGTATACATGGGAACTACATGTAGCTTTATAACACGCTGTTTTTTCTGAAATAACATGACATTTTTAATTAAAAAAGATATATAACATGCATAACAGAGAATAAAGAGTGAAACTTAGAAGCCAAAATGGAGCTGAAACTATAGTCTTCTTCATCACCAATGAGAGTTTTGGTATATTTCTATTAACAGAATTGGAAGCTTTAAGATCCTTTAGTTTCATATCAGGGAATATATCACCTACCAATAATGGAAAATAAGCCATTACTCTCTTCTAGTAAAGGAAAATAAGCCATTACTCTCTTCTAGTAATGGCAAATTACACATTACTCTCTCTCCTTAATTTTTAGCAGATAAATACCTTGCTATAATTAACACAGATTTATATCTTACCAAGGGATGACAATTCCTCTTGAAAAGGTTTAGAACCAGAATGACAAGATGCAATTGTGTCTTGAGAATGGCCATATGACAGGCAAACTTGAGAATCAGAGGTTGGTACATTATTTTTCAAGCATTTTAGAAAGATTGTGAAATCTTAATTTTCCATCTGTTACATGATGCATTTTTGGGTCTGTCAGAGTGGAAAATCCTTTACAGCCAAGGGAATACATGTGCTAGAGCTTGTTGGTAGAGAGACCATGGATCTGCTAGCCATAGAGACATGCATTGAGATTGAGAAAGATGACAACGAGACTGAGCAAGATGGGCGTGAGGAACAATTCTGTAAAGAAGCAACTTTTGACCAATGCTTTTGGGTTTATGGAGGTCTTAAGAAATTTGAGGTAAGGTGCTTTCTTAGATTCTTTTTATTTAATAGGTTATCGAGTTTAGAGGTGGTTGTCCTAAAACTTGACTACTATAGAAAATGGACCACCACATAAAATGAGTGTATGAATATATAAAAATTTACTTGAATAAACTTCCCTTGATTATTGAAATTATGTTTGAACTCTTTTATTGATCTACCTTTTGCTTCATGGACAAAATTCATGAAAACATATTCACTTTTCTGTAGTAGAAAGGCCCACTAGTAGGCATATCATTTTACTTAGTGTGCTTTCTAAGCAAAAAATTATCATTCCAGAATCCATGCTGTTGTGAGAATTCAACTTGAACTCTCGTAGTGTTTATAACTGTAAAATCTAAAACCAAAGCAACAATGCACAAGTTAGCTAACAGATATTGGGATGGTCATTTGCATTTGTGTCCCATCTCTTAGTTATACTACTAAATCAGTTTTCAGGAGGGGAGAATATTGTAGTGTTGTCTTTTAATCACAACTCAAAACAATCATGAGAGTTGATTCCTCCAAATGACTAGTATATAGAAGGATAATCAAACTCATATAGACAATCGGATCTATGAGTTTTGCAAATTTTCAAATATTATGCTTAATGTCATAATTGGCAACACATCAACATTACTTCCATAAGGATAAATCTATCCTAATTCATGCACTAGGTAATTGTGTAGTCCTGGTTTATTTTGTTTGTAGGAAAATACAACAAAACACACACACACATTGACATGGAAAAATCCTATTGTATAGTGTTTGAAAAAGGGAAATCCCATTTTGTAGGGTCAAACACATATACCATCAAAAAACATCCATTTCCTACAACTTCCTTTGTTTGCTTTCTCTAGACAAACAACGAGGGGAAGAAATCTTGGTGAGGTTTGAACCTGGGCCATGTCTATGACAAGCACTCTGCTTTTCTACCAGACCATTGTCTGTAGACTATGGAGTTGCATTTATTAGTTCTAATGGCTTGTTAAAGTGGAATATGTAGAGTTTTTGAGTCTTGATAAGAGCTAGGCAGAAGCCATAATCACGTTGATACTTATAAATAGTTACAGTGGCGACAATTACTTCACCCTAACTCTAATAGTACCTAGCTTGCAGAGGGTTAAATTAATCTTCAAAAAATACTGTAATGGCATAACCAAGTTAGCATCCACCTGTGCAACTGCCACTGTGATGGAGGTATGTCACCCTAGCCATGCAGCAAAGGGAAAGACAAAAATATTTCATGGATGTACCCTATAAATAAGTGGGATAATCAAATCCAAAGTGAAACATAAACTGTGGGGTCACTGGGTTTTAGTTGAGTTTATAGACAATCGGATCTATGAGTTTTGCAAATTTTCAAATATTATGCTTAATGTCATAATTGGTAATACATCAGCATTACTTCCATAAGGATAATTCTATCCTAATTCATGCACTACGTTATTGTGTAGTCTTGGTTTATTTTGTTTGCAGGAAAATACAACAAAACCCACACACACATTGACACAGAAAAATCCAATTATATAGTGGTTGACAAAGGGAAATCCCATTTTATAGGGTCAAACACATATATCATCAAAAAACATCCATTTCCTGCAACTTCCTTTGTTTGCTTGGTCTGGACAAACAACGAGGGGAAGCAAGCGTGGTGAGGTTTGAACCTAGTCCATGACTATGGCAAGCACTTTGCTTTACTGCTAGACTGTTTTCTATAGACTATGGAGTTGCATTTATTAGCTCTAATGGCTTGTTAAAGTGGAATATGTAGAGTTTTTGAGTCTTGACAAGAGCTAGGCAGAAGCCATAATCACGTTGATACTTATAAATAGTTACAGTGGCGACAATTACTTCACCCTAACTCTAACAGTACCTAGCTTGCAAACGGTTAATTTAATCTTCAAAAAAGATTGTAATGGCATAACCAAGTTAGTGTCCACTTGTGCAACTGCCACTGTGATGGAGGTATGTCACCCTAGCCATGCAGCAAAGGGAAAGACAAAAATATTTCATGGATGTACACTATAAATAAATGGGATAATCAAATCCAAAGTGAAACATAAACCATGGGGTCACTGGGTTTTAGTTGTTAGGATACTATATTCTTATAGTATATATCATTGTAGGGAAATATAAATCTCTCCATGTCATGTTGGTTCAACTCCATGCCATCATGTCAATTGCAATGGGTGTAGGCTTCACAACATACCATTTAAAGGGTACTAATATTGTCCTAAGCAATTGTGTTGTACTTAAGGAAAAATAGACTCACATTGTACCTTCTTATTTGTTGCTTAATACATACTGAGTTGCCATGGTCTATGTGTCAAAGAAACTTTATACAGAACAATTTTACTTGTGTCCATCATTTGGATGTTTCACAAAAGTTTATCCTTTGAATCACCCATCCATAGAAAAATTGGAATTACAACAAACCATTGCAATCTTTCCTCCCAGGCTCCCACCTGTTGTCATCTTTACCTCCTTTCACAACTGGATTTTACTAGTAGTTTGTAAAGTAAGTGAACATTCCTCCTTTGACAAGGACACCATAAAAGCATGGGTATGAAGGGCCTTGGAAAAAACTACAATCCATACTATAGAGATACCTTGTTGCTTAGGGATAGAACTATTGGTTCTAGTGCCCAGGAATTGTTGCTTCTAGTGAAGCTACTATATTTTAGCTAAGCTTCAAGTGAAATTGTAGAACATAGCAGAAATTGAAATTTGCATTTCCTTTCTCATATCAGAAAGAAAAAATAAAGGAAGAACGTGTTGCAAATCATCATTTAACGATATAGCTCGATAAAGAAAATAAGTATTGACAACTCGTCTAAGGTCCACACGTAAGCATGCCTCAGGATTTCCATTTCCTGAAATTTTATGAAAATACTCTGGAATTCCCCAAAACAAAAAATTCTTTGAATTTATATGTTCTGGTATTCATCTTAATAATTGTTTGGCTAGTATTATTGAAATATTCCTCTTTATAAAAGCTACCCAACATAGCTCTAAGATGTACGATGTGTATTTTTTCGTTCCATGTTTGATTACAACAAGCAAAGATGCATAATTCTAGTGATAGTTTTACTTTCTGTTTTTGTTGCAAAAGTTTGATTATTTCATTATAAGAACAAATTCCAAAAGGCGGGGGGTAATGGCTCAATGTGATTCTTTCATTCACACATCTTCTTATATAACTTTGTAGGTAGTATGTTTCATTCTTGGGTTTAGAGGTGGTTGTCCTAAAACTTGACTACTATAGAAAATGGACCACCACATAAAATGAGTGTATGAATATATAAAAATTTACTTGAATAAACTTCCCTTGATTATTGAAATTATGTTTGAATTGTTTTATTGATCTACCTTTTGCTTCATGGACAAAATTCATGAGAATATATTCACTTTTTTGTGGTATAAAGGCCCACTAGTAGGCATATCATTTTACTTAGTGTGCTTTCTAAGCAAAAAATTGTCATTCCAGAATCCAAGCTATTGTGAGAATTTAACTTGAACTCTCGTAGTGTTTATAACTGTAAAATCTAAAACCAAAGCACCTATGCACAAGTTAGCTAACAGATATTGGGATGGTTATTTGCATTTGTGTCCCATCTCTTAGTTATACTACTAAATCAGTTTTCAGGAGGGGAGAATATTGTAGGGTTGTCTGTTAATGACAACTCAGAACAATCATGAGAGTTGATTCCTCCAAATGACTAGTATATATAAGGATAATCAAAGTCAGATAGACAATTGGATATATGAGTTTTGAAATTTTCAAATATTATGCTTAATTTCATAATTGGTAACACATCAGCATTACTTCCATAAGGATAAATCTATCCTAATTCATGCACTA
>LPNX010490181.1:288757-309944 GCA_001517045.1 Pseudotsuga menziesii | reverse complement strand
AATGTTACCGATTTGAGGTGTCCGTCCTTGTCCCGGAGTTTGCTGATCTAGGGTTTGTTGTAGAAACCCTAATTTTCAAAACTTGGAATCTTTCAGATCTGACTGGATGAACAGATATATCTCTTCAAATGGAGCTGTCTAATGTACTCCTTTTCTGAAAACAGTGCAGGGAAGCTCCCGGAACAGGAAGCCCTAATTTTCTGATTTCTTCTGCAGAAATGCCTGTTACTATTTCTGTGATATCTCCGAAATTACTGATCCTATGTGTCTAAAATTTCTCACTGAGGTAAAATATCATGTCCCTGATCCAACACCACAGCTTTCATCAGAATTGGTTTCGCCATTTTGGATTTATGATCCTTTTCCCAAGGTGACCTGTTACAGAACTGTTCAGAACAGCAAAGTTGTACGGAATTCCACGTGTCACTGGTTCATTTTCTGAGTTTGAACTTCATACCAAAGAAATTAAAGTCCGTTCCCTTTCTGGAACATCTTCAATAATTCCATTTGGACCTCTGTAGCCCAAGATATTGCAGATCTCCCCAGGTGTCCTGTTTATGGATGATTTCTGGAAGAGGCTGGAACCCTAACTTGGAGAGATCATATCTCCCAGAATATAGCGAATCAGAGGATTTCCTTTGGACACAGTGATCATCAGGATTTTATATTCATCCCCTGCAATTTTCAGCTTCTGAGACCTCGCCAATATTGGAATATAGCGACTGTACCAAAACTTAGCAGTTTTAGTATTTAGGGTTTCTCCTAGCTCAGGGTCAAACTAGGGTTTGACTTTCCCAGAGATTTACCCAACCAAATTTACTGATCCGGGTCTCTAAATTTCAGTTTTGATGAGGAGAACAATCCTATGCTGGTCTCAACCAAAAATTCCTCTTCTGTAGAAAGCCCTAAGTTCCACATCAAAACTGAAAATGCTTGAAATTGAATTCCGCATCGACAGAAAGATGCACCCTTCAATGGAGAGTCATCCTATCATACTTTTGCTGAAAATATGTGGAGGAAGATCCACAAAATAGGAAGCCCTAGTTCCTGTAGCTGCACAATGTCTTCTTCTCAGGTTAGCTCTGATACCATGTTAGTTTTTCAACATTTAAGCTAGCATTATGATAATATCTTTTCACTGAGAGAATAACAAGCACAGCAATCACATAAGCACATCACAAGAGACAAGAGACACAAAGATTTTAGGAGGGGAAAACATAAATGGAGAAAACCCCTCAACTTCCTCTAAGATAGTATAACCACAAGATGTGATCCCAAAACAGTAAGATGACCTCCCAACATAATAGCAGCCTTCTGTCTTCTGTCAAACCAAAGATTTCCTTCTCCAAAGGTGCGCCACACTTGAGAGAGCAAGAGAGCTAAGTCACAAGTGATAAATAGAGAGACTCTCACTCTCTATTTATATTCTTCTGTTGACTTGAAGTGCACTCAACCATGTAGGCTTAACTTATAATTAATTACTTGAGCCTACACCTTAATTAGTGTATAATAACCCAAGTGCCCCTTAAACTGTGGGGACTTACCTAATGACTTGATATGACTTGTTTAGATTATTAATCCTCCCGATCGAAACATCGGGGCATGACCACATGACTCAAATACATAATAGAAACATCCTGGAATAAACATCGGGTTACAATATATAAAATACATATAAGAATACATTCCGAAGTTACATATACATCAACACTAGGTAGTTGTGTAGTCTTGGTTTATTTTGTTTGTAGGAAAATACAGCAAAACACACACACAGACATTGACATAGAAAAATCACATTATATAGTGTTTGACAAAGGGAAATCCCATTTTATAGGGTCGAATAGATATATCATCAAGAAACATCCATTTCCTACAACCGCCTTTGTTTGCTTGGTCTAGACAAACAATGAGGGGAAGCAAGCTTGGTGAGGTTTGAACCTGGGCCATGACTATGAAAAGCACTCTGCTTTATTGCCAGACCATTGTCTGTAGACTATGGAGTTGCATTTATTATTTCTAATGGCTTGTTAAAATGGAATATGTAGAGTTTTTGAGTCTTGACAAGAGCTAGGCAGAAGCCATAATCATGTTGATACTTATAAACAGTTACAGTGGTGACAATTACTTCACCCTAACTCTAACAGTACCTAGCTTGCAGAGGGTTAAATTAATCTTCAAAAAAGACTGTAATGGCATAACCAAGTTAGTGTCCACCTGTGCAACTACCACTGTGATGGAGGTATGTCACCCTAGCCATGCAGCAAAGGGAAAGACAAAAATCTTTCATGGATGTACCCTATAAATAAGTGGGATAATCAAATCCAAAGTGAAACATAAACTGTGGGGTCACTGGGTTTTAGTTGTTAGGATACTATATTCTTATAGTATATATCATTGTAGGGAAATATAGATCTCTCCATGTCATGTTGGTTCAAATACATGCCATCATGTCAATTGCAATGGGTGTAGGCCTCACACCATACCATTTAAAGGGTACTAATATTGTCCCAAGCAATTGTGTTGTACTAAAGGCAAAACAGACTCACATTGTACCTGCTTATTTGCTACTTAATACATACTGAGTTTCCATGGTCTATGTGTCAAAGAAACTTTATATAGAACAATTTTACTTGTGTCCATCATTTGGATGTTTCACAAAAGTTTATCCTTTGAATCACCCATCCATAGAAAAATTGGAATTACAACAAACCAGTGCAATCTTTCCTCCTAGGCTCCCACCTGTTGTCATCTTTAGCTCCTTTCACAACTAGATTTTACTAGTAGTTTGTAAAGTAAGTGAACATTCCTCCTTTGATAGGGACACCATAAAAGCATGGGTATGAAGGGCCTTTGACAAAACTACAATCCATACTATAGAGATACCTTTCTGCTTAGGGCTAGAACTGTTGGTTCTAGTGCCCAGGAATTGTTGCTTCTGGTGAAGCTACTATATTTTAGCTAAGCTTCAAGCGAAATTGTAGAACATAGCAGAAATTGAATTTGCATTTCCTTTCTCATATCATAAAGAAAAAATAAAGGAAGAACGTGTTGCAAATCATCATTTAAAGATATAGCTCGATAAAGAAAATAAGTATTGACAACTCATCTAAGGTCCACACGTAAGCATGCCTCAGGATTTCCATTTCCTGAAATTTTATGAAAATACTCTAGAATTCCCCAAAACAAAAAATTCTTTGAATTTCTATGTTCTAGTATTCATCTTAATAATCGTTTGGCTAGTATTATTGAAATCTTCCTCTTTATAAAAGCTACAGGACATATCCCTAAGATGTACGATGTGTATTTTTCTGTTCCATCTTTGATTACAGCAGGCAAAGATGCATAATTGTAGTGATAGTTTTACTTCTCTCTATTTTTGTTGCAAAATTTTGATTCTTTCATTTGAAAAACGATTTCCAAAAGGAAGGGGGTAATGGCTCAATGTGATTCTTTCATTCACACATCTGCTTATATAACTTTGTAGGCAGTATGTTTCATTCTTGGGTTTAGAGGTGGTTTTCCTAAAACTTGACTACTATAGAAAATGGACCACCACATAAAATGAGTGTATGAATATATAAAAATTTACTTGAATCAACTTCCCTTGATTATTGAAATTATGTTTGAAATATTTTATTGATCTACCTTTTGCTTCATGGACAAAATTCATGAAAATATATTCACTTTTTTGTAGTAGAAAGGCCCACTAGTAGACATATCATATTATTTAGTGTGCTTGCTAAGCAAAATATTGTCATTCCAGAATCCAAGCTGTTGTGAGAATTCAACTTGAACCCTCGTAGTGTTTATAACTGTAAAATCTAAAACCAAAGCACCAATGCACGAGTTAGCTAACAGATATTGGGATGGTTATTTGCATTTGTGTCCCATCTCTTAGTTATACTACTAAATTAGTTTTCAGGAGGGGAAAATATTGTAGGGTTGTCTTTTAATCACAACTCAAAACAATCATGAGAGTTGATTCCTCCAAATGACCAGTATATATAAGGATAATCAAAGTCAGATAGACAATAGGATCTACGAGTTTTGCAAATTTTCAAATATTATGCTTAATGTCATAATTGGTAACACATCAACATTACTTCCATAAGGATAAATCTATCCTAATTCATGCTCTAGGTAATTGTGTAATCTTGGTTTATTTTGTTTGTAGGAAAATAAAACAAAACACACACACACATTGACACAGAAAAATCCTATTGTATAGTGTTTGACAAAGGGAAATCCCATTTTATACGGTCGAACACATATATAATAAAAAAAATCCATTTCCTACAACTACCTTTGTTTGCTTGGTCTAGACAAACAACGAGGGGAAGCAAGCTTGGTGAGGTTTGAAGCTGGGCCATGACTATGACAAGCACTCTGCTTTACTGCTAGACCATTGTCTGTAGACTATGGAGTTGCATTTATTAGTTCTAATGGCTTGTTAAAGTGGAATATGTAGAGTTTTTGAGTCTTGACAAGAGCTAGGCAGAAGCCATAATCACGTAGATACTTATAAATAGTTACAGTGGGGACAATTCCTTCACCCTAACTCTAACAGTACCTGGCTTGCAGAGGGTTAAATTAATCTTCAAAAAAGACTGTAATGGCATAACCAAGTTAGTTTCCAGCTGTGCAACTGCCACTGTGATGGAGGTATGTCACCCTATCCATGTAGAAAATGGAAAGACAAAAATATTTCATGGATGTAGCCTATAAATAAGCCGGATAATCAAATCCAAAGTGAAACATAAACTATGGGGTCACTGGGTTTTGGTTGTTAGGATACTGTATTCTTATAGTATATATCATTGCAGGGAAATATAAATCTCTCCATGTCATGTTGGTTCAACTCCATGCCATCGTGTCAATTGCAATGGGTGTAGGCCTCACAACATACCATTTAAAGGGTACTAATATTGTCCCAAGCAATTGTGTTGTACTAAAGGCAAAACAGACTCACATTGTACCTGCTTATTTGTTGCTTAATACATACTAAGTTTTCATGGTCTATGTGTCAAAGAAACTTTATACAGAACAATTTTACTTGTGTCCGTCATTTGGATGTTTCACAAAAGTTTATCCTTTGAATCACCCATCCATAGAAAAAATGGAATTACAACAAACCAATGCAATCTTTCCTCCTAGCCTCCCATATGTTGTCATCTTTACCTCCTTTCACAACTGGATTTTACTAGTAGTTTGTAAAGTAAGTGAACATTCCTCCTTTCACAGGGACACCATAAAATCATGGGTATGAAGGGCCCTTGACAAAACTAAAATCCATACTATAGAGCTACCTTGCTGCTTAGGGCTAGAACTGTTGGTTCTAGTGCATAGGAATTGTTGCTTCTGGTGAAGCTACTATATTTTAGCTAAGCTTCAAGCGAAATTGTAGAACATAGCAGAAATTGAAATTTGCATTTCCTTTCTCATATCAAAAAGAAAAAATAAAGGAAGAACATGTTACAAATCATCATTTAAAGATATAGCTCTATAAAGAAAATAAGTATTGGCAACTCATCTAAGGTCCACACGTAAGCATGCCTTAGGATTTCCATTTCTTGAAATTTTCTGAAAATACTTGGGAATTTCCCCAAAACAGAAAATTCTTTGAATTTCTATGTTCTGGTATTCATATTAATAATCGTTTGGCTAGTATTATTGAAATCTTCCTCTTTAGAAAATCTACAGGACATAGCCCTAAGATGTACGATGTGTATTTTTCCATTCCATGTTTTATTACAGCTGGCAAAGATGCATAATTGTAGTGATAGTTTTACTTCTCTCTGTTTTTGTTGCAAAAATTTGATTCTTTCATTAGAAAAACAATTTCCAAAAGATAGGGGGTAATGGCTCAATCTGATTCTTTCATTCACACATCTGCTTATATAACTTTGTAGGTAGTATGTTTCATTCTTGAATGTGGAAATCCTATTCTGCATTGATAATTATTCTAGGGCTTCTTGGGTGAAAGGTGTACATGATGTCATAAGCGTAGGAAAATTCTCATCATACATATACTTTTTTGTAGCCTGCAGGTTATACCTCCTGGAATGAACTTCAGCAATGTTATAGTGCAAGATGAAAACACAGATAATGATTCTACTTAATTGCCTGAGTCTCCTTTATGGGGTGAGGTAAGCAGTAGGGCAAGGTTTAATTACTCTCCACAATTTAAGATTTCATATACTTGAAAATTTATTGTCGTCACACTGCATAATAGCATTTTTTTGTTTTTTAGATCCCACAGTTTTTGAACAATCCTCAAAACCCATTATTTTGGCTCTTGCTCGACCTGATCCCAAGAAGAACATGGCCACTCTAGTCAAGGCTTTTGGTGAATGTGCCAAGTTGAGGAAGCTGGCAAACTTGGTATTTCTTCTTTTAATTTCTAAATATAGCTTTTTCTTTAGAGGTATGTTTTTCCCTTCTTATGTATAACTTATATTTTAGTTATCCATAATTTGAAAATTGTAGATGTTTATTATGGTAAATTGTGACTATATTGATCAACTTCCTGCAGCAAGTGCCACTGTACTGACCACTATCCTAAAGCTTATTGATAAGTATGATCTCTTTGGAGAAGTGGCATATCCCAAACATCACAAGCAATCAGAAGTTGCTGATATATATAGGATTGCCGCAAAAACCAAGGTTTATAAAACTTCCTGTCAAATTATAAAAGAAATTATCCATTATTGCTCCTCTAATTGACAGAAAATTTGAACCGTAGTTGGTGTAGGTGAAACAAAAGGAAAAAACTTAAGTTTGCGTAATTTTGTAATGATGATGTTCATGTGTGCAGGGCGTTTTCATCAATCCATCTTTGGCGAAACCCTTTGGTTTGACTGTCATTGAGTTAGCTGACCAACCTTTCTTTGTTTTTATTATGATCTTTAAGATGAAAATATTTTAAGACTACAACACTATTCAGAAGCAAATATATAGAAGCAACCTTTCAAATATTCATTCCTTTAAATGAAAGAAATGATATTTTTACAATTCAAGACAAAACGGTATAGGTATCATGTTTTTATATTATGACAATTGTGTTAGTTTTGGAGCATTTCAAAGAGAAGCATTCAGTCACGTCTTTCTCTTTGAAATGCTCCAAAACTAAACAGAATGGTCATAATATCAAGACTTGATACATATACTGGTCTTTCTGGATTTAAAAAATTTCAGTTCTTCATTTAAAGGCATGGATATTTGAAAGGTTCCTTCTATATATTTGCTTCTGAATAGTGTTGCTATCTATAAAAGACAATATTTGCATCAAATTTCAAAGTTTTAACCTCTATTGTTAGTTCTGGAGCATTTCAAAGAGAAGCATTGAGTTACAGAATTTTGAATTACATTCCATTCTTCAACCACTATTCCTTCATAAGAAGCAGCAAAATGTTTCAGTTCTGGTTGAGTATTCAAGGTTTCCTTTTCTAAATTTTCACAAATAATAACTAAATTTAGAAGAAGCATTTCAAAATTCAAAATCTTTGACCTAACAATTTGATCTGAATTACATTCCAATCTTCTAGGCACTCTTCCTTCATAAGGAAGTGGTAAAATGATTCAATCATGGCAGCGTATTCAAGGTTGCATTTTACAAATTTCACAATTAATAACTTTAGAAGAAGCTTTTCAAAATTTCAAGGTCTCTAACCTAACAATTTGATCTAAAAGCATTTTTTTTGTGTGCAAAAAGAATAAAGCATGCCATTCTCCCACTTTGTTTAAATGCAGGTAGCTGCACATGGATTTCCTATGGTTGCCACAAAGAATGGAGGACCTGTAGACATTAAACAAGTATATTGAAAATTCTACCTTCAAAACTAAAAGTCTGATTGGATCTAACGAGTTCAATCACTCTGATTTTTTCTTACAAATTGGTTCATTCTTGTGCAGACATTGAAGAATGGTTTGCTGGTAGATCCACATCATGACAAGGAAATTGTAGCTACTTTGTACATACTAGCAATTGATAAGAACCTTTGGGCTGAATGCAGGCAAAACGGTCTGAAGAACATTCATCTCTATTCTTGGCCACAACATTGCAACATATATTTGTTAAGAATTTCCCAATGCAAAGTGAGACACCCACAATGGTAGAGTGAAAATGACTTAAATGAAAATATGGATTATGAATTAGACACTGGTTCATTCAAGGATTCCCTAGATACATCTCTTAGACTCTCATTATATGCGGATAAAATTTCTTGCTCAAATTCACTTAATAGCACTATTGAACTTGATAAGCTTCTTCAAAATGAAGATAATGGGGAGGGTATTTCTGATCGCATTAGGATGATCATAGAGAAGTCTAAGAACAGTCAATATAAACTGCAAGAAGCAAATGATACAGGAAAAACAAAATATCGATCAAAATAATAGCTTTAATTCTATGGTGAAACTACCTCTCAGGAGAAGAAAGTGTCTATTTGTTATTGCAATGGATTACTATGATGCTAGTGGAGAACCCCTTGTTAGTAAACTAATTATTATTATCCAAGAGATTATGAATGCAGTTTGCTTTGCTGGCAACTTCCCATCTCCTGGATTCATCTTATCAACTGCATTGACAGTTTCAGAAACTCTTTCTGTGCTTCAGTCTATTGGAGTAAAATTGTCTGCATTTGATGCTCTAATTTGTAGCAGTGGGAGCCAACTTCTATATACAGCTGTTGATAGTCTAGATTCATGCATATATACAGATCCAGATTATGATTCTCATATCGATTATCGCTGGGGTGCAAAGGGGTTGAGAAAAAGCATGAGAAAACTATGAGGTCCACAGAATTATCGATTCCCAGTGGAGGATGCCGAAGCATCTAACCCCCATTGCTTGGCCTATATAGTCAAGAATATATCCACTGTAAGTTTCAATTCTAGATGTCATTTTCAGTAACTGGTATATGTTCTATGTCACTACAGGAGTGATATTCATCCTCCTGAAAATCTTGAAAAATATTGTTTGTTGATTAAAGCACCTGTTTACTAGCTCCAATTGCATGACATTAAAATGGCGTTACTAATTTTTTTTTAGAAAGGAGTACAAGAGCTAAATTTATTTGTTCAAGATATTAGGGAGCCATGACAACTTTGTATTAGTAGAATAGAATCAGGATTTAGGACTATCATTGAATATTTATTAGTCCTATCATCTTTTAAATATTTTACTTGGGTACTATTTTTCCAGGCACCCAAAGCAGATGAGCTGAGATGGCAATTGAGAATGAGAGGTTTAAGATGCCATGTGCTTTACTCTCAAAATTGTTTCGAGCTGTGTGTGCTACCTCTTCATGCTTCAAGATCTCAAGCTTTAAGGTGATAAAATTCTAGATAGTTCCCTGCCTTTGAATTTAATTGGATGGATTTGGCCTTTTGGCGAGTGCATGTTAAGCACTGGCTCAATTAAGCACTAGATCATGTTAAGCACTGATTTCCAGTATGTTTCATTCTTGAATGTGGAAATCCTATTCTACATTGATAATTATTCTAGGGCTTCTTGGGTGAAAGGTGTACATGTTGTCATAAGTGTAGGAAAATTCTCATCATACATATACTTTGTTGTAGCCTGCAAGTTATACCTCCTGGAATGAACTTCAGCAATGTTATAGTGCAAGATGAAAACACAGATAATGATTCAGATAATGATTCTACTCAATTGCCTGAGTCTCCTTTATGGGGTGAGGTAAGCGGTAGGGCAAGTTTTAATTACTCTGCACCATTTAAGATTTCATATACTTGAAAAATTATGGTTGTCACACTGCATAATAGCATTTTTTGTTTTTTAGATCCCACAGTTTTTGAACAATGCCTCAAAACCCATTATTTTAGCTCTTGCTCGACCTGATCCCAAGAAGAACATGGCCACTCTAGTCAAGGCTTTTGGTGAATGTGCCAAGTTGAGGAAGCTGGAAAACTTGGTATTTCTTCTTTTAATTTCTAAATTTAGCTTTTTCTTTAGAGGTATGTTTTTCCCTTCTTATGTATAACTTATATTTTAGTTATCCATTTGAAAATTGTAGATGTTGATTATGGCAATCGAGACGATATTGATCAACTGCCTGCAACAAGTGCCACTGTACTAACCACTGTCTTGAAGCTTATTGATAAGTATGATCTCTTTGGAGAAGTGGCATATCCCAAACATCACAAGCAATCAGAAGTTGCTGATATATATATGATTGCTGCAAAAACCAAGGTTTATAAAACTTCCTGTCAAATTATAATAGAAATTATCCATTATTGCTCTTCTTATTGACATAAAATTTGATCTTTAAGATGAAATGATTTTGAAGATTTTAAGATTTTAAGATTTTTATGATTCAAAATATCAAGGTCTCTGACCTAACAATTTGATCTAAAAGAATTTTTGGTTGTGTAAAAAGAATAAAGCATGTCATTCTCCCACTTTATTTAAATGCAGGCAGCTGCACATGGATTGCCTATGGTTGCCACAGAATGGAGGACATGTAGACATTAAACAGGTATATTGAAAATTCTACCTTCAAAACTAAAAGTCTAATTGGATCTAACGTCATCAATCGCTCTTTGATTTTTTTTTACAAATTGGTTCATTCTTGTGCAAACGTTGAAGAATGGTTTGCTGGTAGATCTGCATAATGACAAGGAAATTGCAGCTAGTAGATGATAAGAACCTCTGGGCTAAATGCAGGAAAAATGGTCTAAAGAACATTCATCTCTATTCTTGGCCACAACATTGTAAAATATATTTGTCAAGGATTTCCCAATGCAGAATGAGACACCCACAATGGCAGAGTGAAAATGACTTCAATGAAAATATGGATTCATGGATTAATAAAAATAGGGAGTGCCCATTTCCATCACATGCAATTGCAAAACTTTTAAATCTCTTGATACTTACCAGAAAGATAAAGAGAGTTAGAAATAGTTATTTGTTTCTTATATACTGTGCCCTTCTAGGAAGAGCCTTGAAGGTAGTTGTTTTTTGCTTGAAGTTTTTTTATTGTACTATTCTTTGCACATTTGCAATCCAAAGCATTCATTCCACAAATAATTAGAAATGATATGTTTCTTTGTCCAGTTATGCTATAATAGTTTCTATCTGTTGTAGGCAATAGCCCCATGGGAATTGGCATTGCAGACCAGACTAAGTATGAACATGTCACAACTACAAAACATGGACAGTGAAGGACTTGGTAGTTATGGTTGGGTTGGACAGTTTCTTGTGATTTTTGAGCTCCAAAAATAGGTGTTCAGTTTACGAGAGGCCTTAAAGCTCCTGCCTTGCAATGCATCAACAGATTTAGATGAGGTATATTAGTGCTGTCCTATGTCAAACAATATAAATTGGTAGTGTTGGTTTGTAGATATTTTGGAGCTATGATTGCTTGGACTTGGCCTGAGAATTTGTTGCAGTAGTGTAATTTTGTTTTTCATCTTGATTAGAAGAGTTGTAAGTTGTTTCCACTAAAAATATATATTGATTTTTATTATAAAACCTGTTAACATGTTTATTGTAGCCATTATTAAGCGCCATGGAAGCACTCCATAAGTTGCCTCCAGAGAAAGTACCTTCAACATTTTCAGTTCTGTCTTCAGAGGGAGATCATAAGTCTATTTTCCAGGTCTATATGTTGTTCTCTTTCTATTAGATTTTGACTGAATGATCTTCGACACTCTAAATATATCACGTTGAAAGTGAAACATCCTGATGTTGTGCAAATATTGCAGCAACTTTGAGTTTGAAAAAGGTTCAAAACAGGAAGTGGAAACTTTAAACTAGGTACAAAAGTCAAATTCTAGGAGAGTGAAATTGCAGATTTCCAAATGGATCCAAACATTGTCAAAGGATTTTGAATTTATGTTCTAATGCATGGACCAGACCCAAACACATCCCTATTGACTGTATGTAACTTCATATTAATATTTGAAAGCACCAATGATAGAGGAATTAAGCCATCATTACGATATGCCAATTATTTATTGCAATTTGCACATAGGAGCAACACAAACATTGAGATAGATGCAAAAGGAATGAAGGAGCACACTTGTATTATTGTTTATGCATAGAGTACATATGATACAAATTCAAGGGCTTCTCTTCTACCGAAAAATCAAGATAGCTGAAGACATGAATCTTAGGAAGTGCAAGAAAGAAGATAGGTGCCAACGTGAAGTGGTGGGTAACAATGTAGAACAATCTTTCCCTTTCATTACCATATGATAGGCATCTTTATAAGATTACATTTCACTCAAGCTCAAGGTGATTGTGTTCAAATATTCAATGGCACAAGGTACGTTTCAATATATGGCCATCCCAAATTTTTTCAATTTATTGTTTTTGAGTTTAATTGATATTCGAATGATAAAATTTTAGCCCTAGAACTTTGAAATTGCATCAGAAATGGATTTTTTTTGGTTGAATTTGATCACTTCTTTTTTTAATTAAAATTTGTGTATAACCCTAGAACTTTGAAATTGCTTCAGAAATTGCTCAAAGGTAAGCTAAAGATGATGCTAATTTGGAAAAAGGATTATCCATGTAGTCTGGTGAAGTATGGAACTAGTGATGGAACCTATCAACTCTTTTTATACTGTGGAAGTCACAACCTACTATTGCCTGAGAATTGTAACGTTGGTCCTCTGTTTTCATTGTGTGCAAGGCCATAAAAGATGATTCTTCTTTTCAGTTCACCTTCTCTTGTTCCAACAAGGCCAGCTTGTCAAGTGGCTTCCCCTAAGGTTTCACTTCCATCTTCTCTTATTCCAATAAGGCCAGTCGTCAAGTGGCTTCCCCTAAGGTTTCATTTCCATCTTCTCTTTTGATTTATGTTTATTGCATGTTTGGGAAAGTAGGTTTATACAGATTTTCTCACATACACAATTCATACATTTTACTTTTTTGTTGCACCATCATTTCCAACCTGTGTTTGAGTGCATTTGTTACACTTTTGAACCAAATCATACATAACAGAATGGTGACTCCACAGGTAAAGAAATATATTATTTATTCTTTTGGGCGTTGGATTTGAGACTTTCTTAAATCATTCATCAGTTTCCATAGTTTTCATGTCATTCATTAACCACATGACATATAGGGGTGAACTCCTTCACAGATTGCACTATGTATACATGTTTCTACCTGTGCAGTTGAGCGTAATTGTTTTGTGGATGCATTGATTATATTTCCTTTTGAAATCCATTTCCTGGTTTAGAGCTGTGTTTTACTTTTCTTAGGTACTAAATAGTTGCAGATTTAGCCATTCAAGTTTAATTTTAATCAATTCTTAAATTGAATTTGTTAGATTAGATTTTCCTATTTTGCACATGATCTTGGTTATTGTTGTTAGCTATTGAACAAGATAAATAATTTGCTTCATTGTTTTTCTAAATTTGTTAGATTAGATTTTCCTATTTTGCACATGATATTGGTTATTGTTGTTAGTTGTTGAACAAGATAAATAATTTGCTTCAATTTTTTTCTAATTTACAGTTCATTGTTTTTCTATTTTACAAGTGATATTTTTTATTGGATTTTGTAGGAGTGAGCTTAACTTATAAGTGGGCCATTGAGTATGAAGAGCCTGCACCTGAGGATTTGCCATTCAGTATGAAGAGCCTGATGTTGAGGCTTTCAAGCTACTAAGTGTGGTTTTGAAGCTGTTGACGTGGGATCTAAGTATGGTTTTGAAGCTATTGATGTGGGATCTAAGTATGGTTTTGTAACCAAGTGCAAGTATGATGGTTTAGCCATTGTAATATTTTGAAAAGTGATGATTTTCCTGTAAAGTTATATGAAAATTAATGTGTTTTTGATAAAACTCATATTTATTGTAATACTTTTGACATTTCATAATATAATTTGTGGTTTAAAACTTATATATATGGTTGTACTTTATATTTGTACCAATGTTGTAATTATTAACTAATTAATGTGACATTTCATGATTTATGTGTATTAGATATTATTTACAAGTGTTGTAATTAATTATAATTCGCATGTGTATTAGATGAGAATAGATGTATGATCATTTTTTTAATTTAAACATAATATCATATTAAAAATTTATATTGATTAATAATGGACACCATTCAAACTACTAAAATATAATGACCATACATAAAGCGACTAAAAATGACTAAATTAGTGACCAATAAATGAGATTAATGACAAAAATTGCAAATAAAATGACCAATATTTGAGAGATACACGACCAAACAATTAGATATAAATGACCAGAAAAATGACCAAAATTCGCATATCAATGACCAAAAATCAGTTTTGGTGGCTAATTTATGGTCTTTTATTATGCGACCAAATTTGGTCATATTCTAGCTTGTCATGTGGTCATTAATTTGGTCACAAATGTGGTCATATATTTGGTTATTGAATCAAATATATGACCAAATTAATGACCAAATATATGACCAAATTAATGACCAACCGACAAGCTATAAATGACCAAAATAAAAATGATCAATTTTGGTCATGTAATAAAAGACCGCAAATTAGCCACCAGTGATCGCCAAACCAAAAGTGGTCATTGATATACAGATTTTGGTCATTTTTTTGGTCACTAATCTCTCATTTCCCACTAGTGGAACATATAGAGAGGGATGCAGAGAGAATGAGGGAGGTATATTTAGAAAGAGATAGGGATATGTAGGGATTATTGAGGCTATAGAGAGAAACATTTATATGCATGAAAAGAAGGGAACACTAAAAACATTTGTTTTGTTGCTAACCATAGAAAACATTTGGGAAGTTATGATCTTATTCATTGCCCTAGCCGTGCACCCACTCTATTAATTGTGCTTAACCACTTGTTTTTTTAGTTAATTGGGGTTTTGGTTTCCATTGGGCATGGGAATTTTGGGTATGAATTTTGTTAAATAGTCAAAATTATTTAATTTTTATCATTAAATTGGGGAATTGGTTTCAATTGGCCAATTACATTGGGGATCTTGTTTCCATTGGGTTTTTGTTTCAATTGGCTAATTCCATTGGGTTTTTGTTTCAATTGGGCAATTCCATTGGGTTTTTGTTTCAATTGGCCATAATTTAATTTAATATGGTTTAATTTTTCAATCCAGGGCAAATAAATTGATGAAGAAAGAGAAAAAAACATGAAAAGAAATGAGCAAGATATCTCACAAAGGGGAGGTTTATCCAAAGGTGGATATGGAGGGCTTTGGCACACCCAAAATTGTGTTTGCCCAGTCGTTCTTCAGAGCGAGCGATCATGCATCCTTGTAGTCGATATCCTCGAGAGTCCAAAAAAATAAAAAATAAAAAATTTAATTATCCACCAAAAAAAATGTCGGTCATAAAAACAACACCATATGGGGGAGATGGTGCAATTTTCGTACCTAACAAAATAATAAAAAATAAAAAATTGAATTATCCGTAAAAAAAAATGTCGGCCTTGCAAATGGTTTTAAAACCATGTAAATATCCCAAGGTTTTATTGTACATGGTTTAGAAGGGCCTTGCAAATGGTTTTAAAACCATGTGCAAGGCCTCTTGAACAACCCATGGTTTTATTGTAGATGGTTTAGGAGGGCCTTGCAAATGGTTTTAAGGCCTCCTAAACAAACCATGCTTTTAGGATGGCATTGCACATGATTTTAAATTCATGTATGGGAAGATGTTGTAATGTTCATTCCTAACAAAATAAAAAATAATAAAAAATATTAAATAGTTTGGCCATAAATAATATTAAATATTAATTAAAAATATTATATGTTGACCTTAAATTAAAAGATGCGTCTTTTATTTTGAATCAAATCAGTGGCTATATATAGGACACACCAAAGCTGATAATCCATTGAGTGCAATGCTTAAGAAGATGTTTGCACCTCGAGAGATTTAATCCCTCTCGGTGCTTGATAGAGCCTAGGATTTGGATCTTTTATCTACAATCCTCTTAAATTATATAAAAAATAGTCTTCTTGTTATTATAGTGATAAGTGTTTTTATTTGAGATTTTGGAGTGGAAAACACCTATTCTTTTTCTAGATTGCACAAGTATGAGACAAGTGTATCGTTTAGCTGATGCATGGATAATGCCTAGCTCATGCAAATGGATAACTCCCATTTTGTGAGAGATAACTCATTTCACTAGAATAATGTGAAAAAGTAACTAATAACTCATTAGTGACACTAAACTTGTGACCTATCCATGTTCACCAACCACAAGTTAAATAGTTGTATTAGTTACGTCGATGGACATTTTTATTTGAGATTTGGGGTGGACTACAACCTATGCTTTTTCATTTACAGACGAGGATGAGGCAAGTGTACCGTCGAGATTGATTCTATGGCACTCCTTCAAAATCCGAAATAAACAATTATAAAAAAAAAGAATATAAAAAATAACTGGTAGCTAGTTGATGAATAAATAACTGGTAGCAATGCATGGATAACTCATAGCTGATGAATGGATAACCAACAGTTCATGGCAAATAACTAGAAGAATGCGAGATAAAAAGAAAACGAATATAAAAAATAACTGATAGTTGATAAATGGATAACAAGAAGAATGTTGGTGATAAAAGTAGCTAGGCATAGATAACTCACAATTGAACCCATTTAACTAGAAGAATATGACAAATACAAAAATATTTTTAAACTGTCTTCCATTCCATAACTATCTCTCAACCATTTGATCCTTATTGATGTGATCCAACCACGAACTATGTGGGTGTGCTAGCTATTAATTTTGGACAACATCCATAGAATCAATCTGAACAATACACTTGTCTCATTCTAGTTTAATCTTGGATGACACCCATACAATCAATCTGGATAGTATGCTTGTCTCATTCTCATTCGTAGATAAAAAAAATCATAAATGGTAGTCCACCCCCAAAATTCTAAAATATATACATAAAAATGATTATTCCCTAATTATAGATCTAGAATATAAATCCAAAATAGAACTTTATATAAATTTGAAATTTACATTTAAAACTAAGATATATGTATAAATTAAATAGATTTACAAAAATATATATATATATTCCTATAAAAAAAAATCTAATATTCAAATGTCTCGATATATTTAAAATTGAAAGAGGATTGTTCCAAACAATAAAATAAAAAACATGAGTGGAACTCGTATATTAAAAATATATACCAAGTGTAAGATCAAAATTAAAAAAATTGAAAGTTTTAAAACTATCGAAGGATTGTCCAAACAAATAACATAAAATAGGAGTGAAACTCGTATATTAAAAATTTATACGAAGTGTCAGATCAAAACTTAAAAACTGAAAGTTTAAAAACTAGCGGAGGATTGTCCCAAACAAATAAAATAAAATAGGAGTGAAACTCGTATATAAAAAATATATACTAAGTTTCAGATCAAAACTAAAAAACTGAAAGTTTTCTATAACCAAAAATATTTCTATCATAGCTTGAACCAATGATTAAATATGGAAAGACATAGTGTCCACTTATTTCCCGTCATGAACTCACCGAAACAATACATTCCTGGAATTATTCCTACCATTTCTTTGGACAACTCGCCTGCTTTCTAATTTAATTCATGCAATATATAAACAAAAGAAGTCCACTGGAAGGAATGTAAAGTGCTACAAATTTGCTGTAGGAGATGTTCAAGCTGAACATTTGACATATCTGCTTTTTGATTGGCCTAATCAATGGCTATCTTTGAGTCTCCCCAGACCTAAATTCTGTTTCCTCTTTCAGTTTAGGAAGGTGGAGCTATCTTTGAGTTTCTCAAGACCTAAATTCTGTTTCCTCTTTCAGTTTAGCAAGATGGAGCAGTTCCCATAGCACCATATTACATATATTTTATACATATAGAAATATGTTAAAACTAGATCCGATACAAACTGGTTAAAAATAATGGAAAGATCTTGAGATTCAGTTAGGGTTTCGCTCAATCGGCACAACATGTATAGGGTGAGACGCGGAGACATTTACCCTAATGCCAAGACTCTAGGGTTAACCTAAATAAGATGGGAGCTGCACCCTAATCTCTTGGCCTTAGGCCTAGCAAAAACCCTGATCACATATAAAATGAGAATTTCAGCATTTGGATTGTGGAACGCCCAAATATTGGACTAGTTTTTCCATCTATCAATTACAATCTTGCACTGGTGGTGATCCAGAATTAGGTTCTTGGCGATACAATTTTCTAGTTTCTTGATTTCATGAGGAATTTAGCAGTGAAGCTAAAATTTTGAAAAGAGATTGTGATTGGAATATTTGTATTTGAAAACTAAGGAGAAGAAATCAGAAGAATCTGGGAGCACAATGTTAACATATTGGTAAAAGCGACTTACTCGCCGCAGATCGATGGAGCGAAGCTTTCTTCTGCGAATGATGCAATCTTGATCTTCTAGAAGCTTCGTACTCTGATTCTGTTTTTAAATCAGAAGATCAAGAAATATCAGACCTGAGCCGACCTTTAAATTCAAGAAATATCAATCGTCATTTCCAGACCGGCGCATCCACAACGACCACCATTATTTTACACAAGGCAGCCATGGGATCCCGTAACAGGTATTTGCGGTTTTTTCCCTTTAGATTTAATTGTTTTGATATAATGAAAACTGTTTAGAGTTTGGGAAAACATTAGTTAAACATATCATTCTTGTTTGAAAAATATGTATTTTACCCTAAATTACATGCTGGAAGGTCATTTTGTATTGTATTGAATAGTTTATTGATGTGATGAATTGACGCTTCTTTACATTTTCAGCTCCTTATGCCATACTAGTTCAACGTCTTCTTGTTTGAAAGCCCTGCAATTTTCCCTATAAACTATAGAATCATCATAGAAAGAACTCTTTTTTTGGATTATTAAAAAATATCTTTGAAGTCCTTAATAATGATTTACAGACGCATAGATTTTGGGATTTGTCGATCAACACAACTTACATTTAGCAGAAACAATACTGGAGAAAGATTCGAAAACCGAGATATCAAAGATAGTTTTTGGTTGAGTTTATATTGTTGGATCCATGCGAGCCAGAATGATGACGAAGAATCTTGCGCATTATGAATAGCGTGTGATGAATTGATATTCATGTGACAGGGCTGTCGGCAGAGTGTTTATCCAGGGTTCGATTCTTGCCCTGGTTTGTCCCACCTGAGATCGGTTAGGGTGGTTAGGAAATCATCAGATCTATGTCATAAATTTCTATTTTCCAAATAAGATGGGCAAAAACTGCAAACACTTTTAGAAATTGCAATGCAAATTGACCACGAACTACTACGGAATTTGGAAAGAAAATATTGAGAGGAGGATGAAACCCTACCTAACTTTTAATAATTTTCTTATCCAATGACCATCCAACATCCTTGACAGCTGTGCCTTCTATGAAAGTATTTTTTTCCCTTCTCCTTTTAATATCACGGGATATTGAGGCCTTGAAAGCGGTACCTGCTGCGAAAATATTTCATTTACTATATTATGGGATATTCAAGTTAGTGGTGAACAACGGCAAGCCATTTAATGTGGCGGTAGCAGTCATGGATTATTTCATTTTCTCTTTCTTACTATATTATGGGATATTCAAGTTAGTGGTGAACAACCACAAGCCATTTAATGTGGCGGCAGCAGGCATGTGCCCTGTTGGATTATGCCTGCTGCCGCCACATTAAATGGATTGTACTAGGCCGCTTATTGTTCATCCAAGTTAGTTGGGTTGTCGTCTTGCATGCGTTTATGAATGCTATTTTTCAAGCCCTAAGGAATAAACTAGGTTAATATTGTGGAATATTTAGGATTTGATATGCCTTTCAATTTCAATATCTTTTTAAATATTATGGGACAACTGTTTATGAAGGTCACTTTCCAAATAGTATCTACTAAATTAGGGTCTTATCCAACCGGGGACATGCCTGCCGGCGCATTAAAGGGCTAAAGGGATTGGAACAGGCTTCTTATTGTTCGCCCAAGTTAGTTGGGTTGTCGTCTCACATGGGTTTATGAATGCCACTTTTCAAGCCCTAAGGAATAAACTATGTTAATATTGTGGAATATTTAGGCTTTGATATGCCTTTCAATTTCAATTTCTTTTTAAATATTATAGGATATTTAAAGTTGCAACCATTTATGAAGGTCACTTTTCAAATAGTATCCACTAAATTAGGGTAGAAAAACAAAATATAAAAAAGTGACTAACTTGCTATATAACGTTTACTTAGACTAATTTTAGTCTCTCAACGTTTAAGAAATAAAAGTAAGGAACTATTTGGTTTGATTTAGAGTTTTATGTATGTCGTCAACCATCGAGCATTCTTAAATTACTATAATTTTGATGAGATAGAAGGTTGGGCATGTTCATATTGTAACACAAATTTTGAAATTTAGATCTTATGTGGGTGCACACAGGGCAATATAAGTGGAAGTCCTTTTCATCCTCAACACTCGTAGTCTCACAAAGATGATAGTTCCTTTCATCCCATAGAGTTTTAGGAAAAGCAGTTGGCAGTTTATTGGGCACAGATAACATACCCTGGGTAGCCCATACCAAGAAGAAATACACATTTAAGGGAAGCTTAAATTTTGTGCAAATGAAATTTAAAAGTGTTGAAGGTGGGTATTGATTGAATGCCTTTATGAAGGTGTGTAAATGTAGGGGCCAATAGTAAAAGAAATAGGGGATTCACAGTCACTGGTTACCTACAATATCTCTTACAATCCTGCCATGTTCATTCCTCTTACATGCTCTCAATGGTTTCAATTAAGACCCTAACCAATGCAAATATCATTTGTTTGTACTACAATGACTTATAATTTTGTTTCCACCACTTGGGAGCTATGGAACTTTTTGAAGTGTATAAGCAATTTAATAAGCATAGAAACTTTCAAGTCTTTTAATATTGGATTCCCGCTTTAAGAGAGATTGCACAATATTCAATGACATTCAATACAAATGTCTCTCCCAGATTTTATATATACCTCAAATGTTCACCAACATTTCTCTATATAATATAAGTCTTTCATAATTCTCACATGAATTTGTAGCTTATGTCGATTTAGATTTTCTCTCCCCGACCTGTAGTCGTTTTCCTTTAAATCCTAGTCCATCCCTTGAAACAAAAGATTATGTGTTTCTTTTGTAGTTGCTCCAATAAAATATGCACATTTATCTACAAGTCAGATGCAACAATTCCTCAAGGAAGAGGATTCAAAAACAACTTTACAATATGGAA
>LPNX010490181.1:277506-288532 GCA_001517045.1 Pseudotsuga menziesii | reverse complement strand
AACATCCTTAGATGAAAAACGTCCTCCAGAAGGCTGGTTGTTTAACCTAAATGTGTCCACTTGGAAACAAACTCCAACCTAAAAACAAGACTCCAAATGGGAGCGCTTTGCAAGGGAAGTGTCCATATATGTGAAACAAGGGTCTTCTGTCCAAAAAGTCCCAAATAAAGGATACAAATTGAGACAAACTTCCTGCAAATGATGGGGTTGTTCCAATACTAAGCCAAATAGACTCTAAAAGGATTTCTTCCAAGGATTAAGGGGTGCAATTGTGCTAGGAAACCCCTCCTATGTTGAATGCCGGCTGGAACAAGACATAAAAATAGCTTAAACTAAGGAGGTCACCCTTTTATGGATCAATTTTCCAACTGAGACTGTATTATGAGGTTCCTGCTACATGTTTTATGGGGCTATAAGGCTATTGTGATAGCTGTTTGAAGAATTTACCTTATACCCTTCCTAGAATCTTAGATGAGGGCTATTTTATGTGCAAAACACCTAAAATTGCTATATCAAGGGTTTGCATTGTTGATTTCCCTCAAAAGACCACCCGTATTTGAATTCAAAGCCTCTTCATTATTGTTTTCATGATCAAACTTCAATATGGACACGTTTTAAATCATGGTGTAAACCGCAAATCTCCCAGCATTAGCTTAAAATAACGCAGATCTTAAAAATGATGTTTTTTACCACTGTTTATGCTTTAAAACTGCCCAGAACTCACCAAAACTTGGTTTTGTTGTTGATTCCACATACATGCAACACCAAAACTGTTTAGAATAAGCACATACTTGAATTCAAGCCTCTCTTATTGCTGTTATAAGGGGGATTCATTTTTCAGTTATGATGGATTGCCATGGCTTAGTTCTCTCTTCATGGTTCAACATATTGTGATGATGTTATGAGTCTAGTGAATGGATATGTTGTTGTTTGATTGTTGTTGTCCCAAGATGCACACTGCTTAGCACACAATGATATATTCTATGGGGCATGCTTAGCATATTTTACCTTTCAATAACCCTCCAACAACAACTGATGGGGTGTGCTTAGTATATTTCAATAGAGGGTATGGAACATACTATGTTTCCAATAGAGTTTTCTCCAACAACTAAAACTGTAACATGACATTAACATGGAGAATAGATACATGCACCCAGGTGCAATCCACTTAAGTTTTGTGCCACGTTGGAGTTCAAAGGGAATTTGCAATCCACTTTTGGCCCAAATATATGTTAGGTAGTGATGCATTGATTGAAACGAAAAGATGATGTATAAATCATTCTCAAATTGATTAGAATGTGTGGATCTAAGAGGGATTCACACAACAAGCCTAGAGAAGGTGCTGAGAATTTAGGCTAAAGGAGATTGATGAAAACACTACCTAAAATTTGTTCCAAGTGTTAAACAAATACATAGGAGGAAAACCAAGGATTTATATAATCTTTGGCAGCAAGACATGAAAGTAGAATATTTGGTAATGGCATCATAATAATAATGAATAAAACTATGTAATTTGTATCATGGTAATGCATTTATTAGTGGAACTATTTTTTCATCTTCCTTAATTAGTTGTAATCACGTGTGAATTTGATTATAACTTGAAACATGTAAACATACACCGGCCTATAGAAATTTCCCAATTGGCTTGATGATGAGTTCCTACATAGGTCACGATTCCACAGTGGAGATAGCATAAGCTTGTTGTCTCCAACATGTACATAAGATTAATTTCACTTTGGCATTCTCTTTCGTATGTTTTGAGGGTATTCTAGGCATAAATGAATTTACTTTTCATAATGTAGAGAGGTAGTAAGATGGTTACCTAAACATAACATGCATAGATTCTTTTGCTAATATGTTTTATATTGCTAGTTTATTGGGTACTAATAACAGACCCTAGGTAGACCAAGCCAAGAAGAAATAAGCATTTAATGGAATCTTAAATGCTGTATAAATGAAATTGAAAAGTGTTGGAGGTGGGTATTGATTGAACACCTTTATGAAGGTGTGTAAATGTAGGGGTCAGTAGTAAAAGAAAGAGGGGCTTCATAGTCATTGGTTACCTATGATATATCTTATGATCCTACCATGTTCATTCCTCTTACATACTCTCAATTCTTTCAATTAAGACCCTAACCAATGAAAATACCACATGTTTGTACTCCAACGACTTCTCATTTTGTTTCCACCACTTGGGAGCTATGGAACATTATGAAGTAAGTGTATAAGCAATTTAATACACATATAAACTTCCAAGGCGTTTGATATTGACTTCCATATTTAAGAGAGATCGTGCAATGTTCAATGAAATTCAACACAAATGTCTCTCCTAGAGCTAATATATACCTCAAACTTTCACCAACGTTTCTCTATATAATATGAGAGTCTTTCAGAATTCTCACATGAATTTGTACCTTATAGCAATTTAGATTTGCTCTCCCTAGTCTATAGTTGATTTCCTTAAACAACCTTATTCATCCATTGAAACACAAGATTATGTGTTTCTTGTGCAGTTTCAATTTGAGAGTTTAATTATGCAAGATGTTCATATTTTTTGTTGGCAACAAAGTTTTCTCCAACAATTAAAACTTGAATAACTCATTAAAATGACAAACATATACATAGATCCATTTGCATGGTGAAGGTTACAGCCTCACTTAAGAACCTAAGGGTGTCACAAACCAATCCCTAGTGGAGCACACAACTCACAACCTAATTTAATAAAGTAAACAAAGTGACATTCCATCCCTAGAGGGCACACACAGTCATAGCCCAACCTAGGTAGATTATAGTAGTCACAGGACAACCCTTATAGCGATCACATAGGTCATGGTTTAGTAAGGGAGGCCCACACTAGTCCACGACTAGATCTAGAGAGTTTATATAGTCCATGAAATAGCTAGGAAAAACCGCCATAGTCTATAGCCCAACCGGGAAAGATCAACGCAGTCCAAAGTCTTCCTAAAGAAGAGACACTATAGTCAACGAATCAACAAAATGTTAGTTTTTCAAGCATATATATATTCGAGCAAAGTGTTTACTGTTCTTTTACTTTTCTTCCACTTTAAACAAAACTTAGATCTTTAAATCAACAGATAGATGAACACTTGAAATGATAACCAGCAGTAGAAGAAGTACACAAATAAGATCTCACACATGCACAAGAATTTACCCTGGAGAAACCCAATATGGGATAAAAACTCCAACAAACAATCTTCCTTTATTGTAAATAATATGTAAGATCGAAATACAAACTTTCCACTATGAAATATGCTTGAGAGAGTGACTGTAAGACCAACCAGACACCAAGATACTTCGCTTCCCTCTTACTGCTATTATAAATCAGCAAGTCAATAAAATACTTTGCTGCCCCGTAGACTGTGTAAAACGAACCAGCAAGACAAACTGCTGCCCTCTCTTTCCTGTGTAAATTTAGCAATAGAAAAGTTTTACTACACTGCCCTCTCTCTCTCAAAACTGTGAGAATGATTATATATTTTAATAGACAGCAGGTGAGATTAATTTATAGGCACAAATTCCAAGAGGACTCGTTATGCAACTTTGACTTAACTTGAGACTTAAAAAAAAACTTTAATTATTCTTTTAGATTGACGCAGATAACTTGGGTGCATGGAAAGACACATGAGATCAAACTAAATCTAAAATTAGATACTCGAGTTTACAACTGGCAGAAACTTTGAGTTCGTAACTGAAAGACAAGTACACGGAAAGCTAACTGAAAGTTACTTCAGTTCTCAACTGAAAGAGTCTTGAGTTCTAAAAATAGATTAGGCAGTTAACTGAAAAGATACTTTAGTTAACTAAAAGTTAAATTAGATCTGGAATTTTCTTTAGTTAACTAACTTAAAAACTCCACTAGACTTTTGCATGGTTGTTTATTACTTTAGTTAACTAAAATAATTAATTGTAAATTAATTTAGATCTTTAGTTAACTAACTCAAAACTCCACGAGACTAAAGCATGGGAAGACAACTCGACTTGTCATGACTTAACTAAATGATGCTCTCAACATCGACTTAAGACTTAGACTCAAAGAGACATATTCATGGTGGATGAATTTATTCGTGCCAACGCACTAGATCAATACATTTATTTGCATAAGGAAGATTGTTTGTTTCTAGCTCATAGGAATTTTACATTCAAACTAACTTTTGCTAGATGCCTTGGATTTTGCAAAATGCTCACAAGGCTTCCTGTCTTGACTTTTGGTGTAGCTCACAAGGCTTGTTCGTTCGCCTTGACTTTTGCCATGACCTCACAAGACTTATCGACTTGAATTTTGGTATGGCTCACAAGGCTTGTTCATTCGCCTTGACTTTTTCCATGACCTCATAAGACTTACGAAGGCATTATCACTTTCGTTCTGACTTTTGTCTTGGTTCAGAAGGCCTGTATGTTCACCTTGACTTTTTCCATGACTCACAGAACTGGTTAATCTCCAAGTCTCCCTGGCTAGCTTCAGGGTGGTCACTTATGACCTTAGACCTTGGAGAATGCCTAGTGATGCTGATTTCAACACTCCCTCTCGGCGAGGGAGGCATTCTCTGCAACTCCAAGTTTGTCTCAAAAGAGTGCAAACTTCACCAACTGCAGTGGCTTAGTCAGGATATCAGCTACCTGATCATCAGTTGCAATGTACTTTAGCTTGATCACATTTCGTTGTACCATATCTCTGATATAGTGGTACTTTAGATCAATATGCTTTGATCTATCATGAAACACCGGATTTTCTGTGAGCTTTATACAGCTCTAATTATCACAGTGGATAATCTTACTCTCAAGCTTTTCACCAAACAACCCAGAAATAAGTTTTTTGAGCCATACTGCTTCTCTACTGGCATCGCTCGCATCAATATATTCAGCCTCCGTTGTGCTCTGAGCAATAGTACCCTGCTTTCGGCTGGACCATGAGATCATGGCTGATCCTAAACTGAAGCAGTAACCAGAGGTACTCTTTCTGTCCACTAGACTCCCAGCCCAGTCTGAATCTGCATAACCATGCAACATCACACCACCAATGGATGTGTACTTTAGCCCATAAGCTATGGTACCTCGAAGATATCTCAGGATGTGCTTACCTGCCACCCAATGCCTTTCTCTTGGCTCAGCCATGAATTGGCTCAATGCACTCACTGCAAACTGCATATCTGGTCTAGTATGCGTTAGGTACATCAAAGAACCAACAAGCTGCCTGTACATGGTGGAATCCACCAAATCTTCTCCTGAACCAGAATCATGTAGCTTCTTTAGATTAGCCACCATAGGAGTTGAAACACTCCTGCAATTCATCATACTAAACCTCTTCAATATGTCTACTGCATATTTTCCTTGAGATAGGAAAATATCGTTTGGTTTCTGCCAAACCTCTAATCCCAGGAAATAATGCATTAATCCTAGATATTTCATTTCAAACTCAGTAGTGAGCTTCTTTTTGCACCAGGTTATCTGTCTTTCTTCTCCTGTGAGGAAAAGATCATCTACATATAACACCAAAATCAAAGGTTGATTTTCAACAACCTTGAAATAAAGGTTAGGATCAACACTACTTTTACTGAATCCCAAGCTTCTCAGAAAGCCATCAATCCTGTCATACCAAACTCTTGGTGCTTGCTTAAGACCGTACAAGGTCTTCTTTAACTTGCAGACATGAGATTCTTTGCTATGCTCTACAAAGCCATCAGGTTTCTCTACATAAACTTCCTGTTCTACTTCACCATTAAGGAAAGCAGTCTTTACATCCATTTGATGTAATTTCCAACCAAGTACTGAAGCAAGAGACATTACTGATCGGATAGTAGTATACCTGGCTACAGGAGCAAAGATCTCATCGTAATCTATACCTTCTTTCTGAGAGAATCCTCTGGCCACTAATATTGCTTTATACTTCTCAACACTTCCGTTGGCTGCATGATTTATCTTATACAACCATTTGGATGAGACAATTGACTTGCCTTTGGGCCTGGAAACTATGTCCCACACATTGTTCTTCATGATGGACTTGTATTCATCCAACATAGCATCTCTCCAAACCTGCAATTTGTTAGCTTCATCAAACAAAGAAGGTTCAGCATCACTGATGTTACTTACCAAAGCAACATAACCTGCAAATCTCTATGGCCTTCTGCTTTCTCTGAATGTTCCTGAAGGGGCTGCATGCTTTTCTGCTTCTTGTAGAATTTCTTTGAACCAAGCAGGTCTTCTCTTGAAAGGAGGTTCTTCAAGAGATCTCTCTAGTTCCTCAATAGGTTCCAATACTACATCTTGATCCCTTGGATCATCATGACTTTCCTCCCTCTGAAAGTCAGAACCAGAAGTCTCAGCTGAAGAAGAATCTGGCTCATCATCGCTCTGAATCTCTCTGGATCTTTTGAAGACAACTTTCTCATGGAAAGTTACATCTCGACTGACCTCTATCTGTCTCTGACCTGGAACATAGATTTTGTAAGCTTTAGAAGACTCACTATATCCAACAAAGATCCCTTTCTTACCTAAAGGTTCCATCTTCATTCTTTTCTACTTAGGCACATGAATGTAGACAGGACATCCGAACACTCTCAAGTGTCCTACTTCTGGTTTCTTACCAGAGAAAGCTTCTTCAGGAGTTTTGTCCTCCAAGATTGCATGCGCGCATATGTTCTGAATGTAGACTGTTGTACCTGTAGCTTCTACCCAAAGAGAGTTGGGCAGATCTTGATCAAACATCATAGCTCTTGCAGCTTCACATATAGTTCTGTTCTTTCTTTCAGCAATGCCATTTTGCTGAGGGTTGTAGGGAACAGTCAACTGACGTTTGATACCAGCTTCCTTACAAAATCTCTCAAACTCATGGGATTCGTATTCCCCTCCATTATCAGATCTTAGAATCTGAATGCGCTTCCCTGTCTGATTCTCTATCAAGGCTTTGAATTCCTTAAATTTAATAAAATCTTCACTCTTCAACTTCAGAAAATAAATCCAACACTTTCTAGAGAGATCATCAATAAATATGACATAATATAAAAAGCCATTCAAAGAAGGTGAAGACATAGGACCACATATGTCTGAATGGATAAGCTCTAAGATTTCTTCAAATTTGCTGCTACTATGCGGAAAAGGCTTCTTTGCATTTGAACCAAGCAAACAACCTTTGCAAACTTCATTTTTATCAGAAGAAATATGAGGCATATCGCTTACCATCGATTGAAGTCCCGGGAGAGCCTTGAAGTGAAGGTGACCGAATCTCCTGTGCCATAGCTCACTGGGGCTGACTGTAGAATGGGCAAGAGCACTGGCAGAGTGGTTTGTTACTTTGTAGAGACCTCCTTCCCGAATACCGATGACTTCAACTGAACTTAGCTGACCATCTTTGGGCCAAAGAACAGCTTTACCGTCCATGAAGGCCACCTTGAAGCCTTTATCTTCAAGTGCAGAAACTGACAACAGGTTCTTCTTCAAACCAGGAATAAATAAGATCTCATCAATGTGAATGATGGATCCAGACTTTAACTGAAGAGAGGTGGAACCAATACCTTTAATATCATGACAAGAGTTGTCACCAAGCTGAACCTACACTGCAGAAGTCTTCTTTCGAAAAAATGAAAGGATATTCTTGTATCCAGTCATGTGCTTCGAAGCTCCACTATCAACCAACCATGAGTTTCGATCAGTGGTCAGGTGACCAGAAAGAGCAGACACCAGGTAGTATTCTCTTTTGTTCTCTTGTCTCTTAGGAGATTCACTTGCCTTCTGACCTGATCCTCCTTCTTCAGCAGTGGATGCATGATGCTTCCCTTTATGGAAGCCTCTCTTCTTGGATCTGCAATATCTAGCATAATGTCCCTTCTTGTTATAGTTAAAACATTTAATCTTGGACATATCAAAATCTTTACCTTTGAAGTTACCTTTGTACTTGTTTTTCTGAAAGTGCTTCTGGGGAGGTTTCCTTCCTCTTCTTGTCTTTGCAGCCAAAACAACATTGTCAATATTTGTAGTACCAGTCCTTGCAGTCATGCGACCTTCCTCCCGAAGACAGTCATGCCACAAGCGCTCAAAAGTAGGCTGAGTCTCCCTACCATTTACACTGGCAAGGAAAGTATCCCATGAAGGTGGGAGGCCATTGAATATGGCTTGAACAAGATCATCATATTCAACCGTTATCCCTGTGACAAGTAATTGATCACAAATTTGAGCAATCTTAGAACAAAAAGAAGCAATGGACTCACCTTTCTCCATTTTCAAGAACTTGAGCTTGTTCTTGAGATTTCTCTTTTGACTAGGTGTAGTCTTCTCATACAGATTCATGAGAGTGTCATAACAGTCTTTAGCTGTCATGAGGGAAGTTAGTACCGCATGATACTATCTTTTACCGAATAAAAAATAACTCTCTTTGCCTTGGCTTGGTTCCTTCTGAAAGCCGCCCTGCCGGCATTAGTAGCTGGTTCCTCCATCACTGTAGTCACGAACTATTCGATCTCCAACTCTTGAAGAACATTCATGATACTTAGCGTCCAAACACTGAAGTTTGAAGCTCCCTCTAGCCTGTCTTCAGACCTGACAGATATGGAAGACATCTTTAAACAGAAAACTTAGTACTGAGCTAGATAAATCTTGAATCCTTGGACCTATGTGGGCTCACGAACTAAAGAACTGAGCTCCTCTTACACCCTGAGCTCTGATACCATGTTAGTTTTCAAGAATATATATATTCGAGCAAAGTGTTTACTGTTCTTTTACTTTTCTTCCACTTTAAACAAAACTTAGATCTTTAAATCAACAGATAGATGAACACTTGAAATGATAACCAGCAGTAGAAGAAGTACACAAATAAGATCTCACACATGCACAAGAATTTACCCTGGAGAAACCCAATATGGGATAAAAACTCCAGCAAACAATCTTCCTTTATTGTAAATAATATGTAAGATCGAAATACAAACTTTCCACTATGAAATATGCTTGAGAGAGTGACTGTAAGACCAACCAAACACCAAGATACTTCGCTGCCCTCTTACTGCTATTATAAATCAGCAAGTCAATAAAATACTTTGCTGTCCCGTAGACTGTGTAAAATGAACCAGCAAGACAAACTGCTGCCCTCTCTTTGCTGTGTAAATTCAGCAATAGAAAAGTTTTACTACACTGCCCTCTCTCTCTCAAAACTGTGAGAATGATTATATATTTTAATAGACAGCAGGTGAGATTAATTTATAGGCACAAATTCCAAGAGGACTCGTTATGCAACTTTGACTTAACTTGAGACTTAAAAAAAACTTTAATTATTCTTTTAGATTGACGCAGATAACTTGGGTGCATGGAAAGACACATGAGATCAAACTAAATCTAAAATTAGATACTCGAGTTTACAACTGGCAGAAACTTTGAATTCGTAACTGAAAGACAAGTACACGGAAAGCTAACTGAAAGTTACTTCAGTTCTCAACTGAAAGAGTCATTGAGTTCTAAAAATAGATTAGGCAGTTAACTGAAAAGATACTTTAGTTAACTAAAATAGATAACTAAAAGTTAAATTAGATCTGGAATTTTCTTTAGTTAACTAACTTAAAAACTCCACTAGACTTTTGCATGGTTGTTTATTACTTTAGTTAACTAAAATAATTAATTGTAAATTAATTTAGATCTTTAGTTAACTAACTCAAAACTCCACGAGACTAAAGCATGGGAAGACAACTCGACTTGTCATGACTTAACTAAATGATGCTCTCAACATCGACTTAAGACTTAGACTCAAAGAGACATATTCATGGTGGATGAATTTATTCATGCCAACGCACTAGATCAATACATTTATTTGCATAAGGAAGATTTTTTGTTTCGAGCTCATAGGAATTTTACATTCAACCTTACTTTTGCTAGATGCCTTGGCTTTTGCGAAATGCTCACAAGGCTTCCTGTCTTGACTTTTGGCATAGCTCACAAGGCTTGTTCATTCGCCTTGACTTTTGCCATGACCTCACAAGACTTACCGACTTGACTTTTGGTATGGCTCACAAGGCTTGTTCATTCGCCTTGACTTTTGCCATGACCTCACAAGACTTACGAAGGCATTATCACTTTCGTTCTGAATTTTGTCCTGGCTCACAAGGCTTGTATGTTCACCTTGAATTTTGCCATGACTCACAGAACTGGTTAATCTCCAAGTCTCCTTGGCTAGCTTCAGGGTGGTCACTTATGACCTCAGACCTTGCAGAATGCCTACTGATGCTGATTTCAACACAAAAGAGGTCACCAAAAATCACAAATCAGGATTAGAAGGGTTCTAGAAGGTCATGGACTAGCCCTACAGGGATTATATAGTACACACTAAGCTATAAAGAGCCCCTACAGTCCACGCCAAAAAGAAATAAGCATTTCCTAAAAGGAATAATCATTTAAGGGAAGCTAAATGATGTATACATGAAATTGAAAAGTGTTGAAGGTGGTTATTGATTGAATATATTTATGGAAATTTTATGGTTCTTGACTTGGTCAATTGAATGAAAAATTCATTGTAGACCTTTTTCATTAGTATCTTTGCATTCCCACCTCTCATTGTTTTGTTAACTCCTCAAATTGAAAACAAAATTTGTAGCAGTTGAAAACATCAATTTAAAACTCCTCTTGGCCAGAAACTCGCCCCATAATACGTTTGAGTCCATGGATCTTTTCTCCAACCTCCTTGGAGGCCAACAATTTGAAGAAATTTTTCGTTGACCTATCTCTAACAAAGATGGAAAAGCCAAGCCATCAATAAAATCTTGACTGCAATTTATGGAGGACAGATAAGAGCAACTCTCATACACGCAAAAAATTATATTTTATCCATCGATTAACTAAAATAATCATGTGCTATGAAGTACTTCATCATTGTAGAGATGAATTAATTTAACATCAATGGCTCTCCTATACTGTGAAGAATCTAGATGTCATGAAAAGCAATGGCTCGATTGCTTACTTAGCAATGGGTGTGATAAAAAAGATGTCTTGAATCTTGATTGTGCTTATCACTTGATTTGGTCTTATAAAACTT
>LPNX010490181.1:219974-277400 GCA_001517045.1 Pseudotsuga menziesii | reverse complement strand
CAATTCAATACCCTTTTGGATAAGAAACCCCGAGTGGGGGGTATATATTCTTCCAAATTCACCCAGGATTTGCACCGAACCCAACAACCATTACATATGATGACGCACATCCACAAGTGTAAGCACAAGCACTAGACTTTCACTTTGTTAGACTTCGATAGTGGTGGATATATTAGCTACCCACTTTCACCAATCTAACAAGCCACCATTGATAATTTTTTCTATGTAGCCTTAATAAACTTATCTCATATTATCTTATCTACAAGTATTCCAGGTAACAAAACTACAATATTTTGTCATGGTCAACTTGAAAGACGTGATTATCATCATATGGTAATTGGCCAGGACTACATGGAGATTTAATATTGTCTCTATCCTTAATGCTAAATTGTTCCAATGAAACTTAAGCATTCCTCACTCACACTAAAATTTGGAGTACTTCGATCTACTTGATCCTTCGCCGCCACGCTACCTGCAGTACACATGATCTATTTGCAGGATGATAAATCCCGATCACTTTAGGACCTAAGTCCAAGGATGATGCAATCCTCCATCAACATGATTGATGAAATCGACCAGCCGAATCATCTACAACTAAATGTAGATCTCGACTACACCCAGTTCCAACCCTATCATTCATGAGGACTCATCATAGAACATCCATACCACTAAGGTTAGGACCACTCCCAAGTGAGTGTTATACTATGGTATCTACACTTAAGTGTAGGCATACTCTTCCAAGCAATATTATTGTCTGCAGAGCAGATCTTTACCGCATACAAAAGGTCGGCTCATCGTAGAACATCCATACCACTGAGGTTATGACCACTCCCAAATGAGTGTTATATCATGACACCCACGAGGACTCATCATAGAGAATCCATACCACTGAGGTCAGGGCCACTCCCAAGTGAGTGTTATTCTATGGAATTTACATATGAATGTAGGCATACTCTCCATACAGGAGTATAGTCTACAAAGTAGATCTCGACTGCATAAAAAATGTTTTTCCTCTCGTAGAGAATCCTTAGTACTGAGGTTAGGACCACTACTGAGCTAGTGTTATTCTATGACATCCATAAATGAATGTGGGTACTCTCCATGCAAGAGTGACATCTGTAGTGCCATCTTTAATAAGGACCACTCTCATGAATATAGTGTTATACCCGCCATGCTCAAGTGAGGATACTATCATCCAAAAGTAAATGTCAGACCTTCATCGTCACTTCCATCCATCATCAATGTCATTATCATCATTACTCCCCCTTTCCTGGGAGGTTCCATATTATCAACCTCCTCCCCCTTTGTACGAGGAGGGTTCATGTCTTCGACCTGATCTTCCTTTTTGAGGAAGGTCTATATCTTCATCATTTGTATTTCCATCACAGTTCTTCCTTGCAAGGAAGGTGTTTTCTAACTACACTAAGCTTGTCATGAAAATATTCAAACTTTACTCAAGATAGAGGCTTAGTTAGTAAATCAACAACTTGCTCATCGGTACTCACATACTGGAGCTTAATATCTCTTGTTTGTACCACATCCCTTATATAAAAATATTAGATTTCTATGTGCTTCAATTTGTCATGGAACATCAGATTCTATGTCATCTTTATACAACTCTGGTTGTCACAAAGAATTACTGTGGTTTCCATGTCCATGTCAAATAATCTTGACATTAGCTTCCAAAGCCATATCGCTTCACAATAAGCGAAGCAAGTTGCAATGTACTCTGCTTCAGCTGTACTGAGAGAAACACTGGACTGTTTCTTACTAAACCATGAGATCATGGTAGATATTAGGAAATAACATCCACCTGAAGTGCTCTTTCTATCTGTGGCAATTCCTGTCCAATCTGAATCCGTATATCCATACAATTTGTAGTCATGATATCTCCCATAGTAAAGTCCCAAATCAATCGTACGTTTTAGGTACCTCATCACATGCTTTGCAACTATCAGGTGAACTCGTCTAGGTTTAACTAGATACTAACTCAAGGTATTCACAACAAAGCATATATCTAGCCTTGTGTTGGTTAGACAACAAATTCAGGTTGGTGTACATGGGTGTGGCCATGGCTTTACAATCCAACATATCAAATATTTTCAAGTTTTCTACTGCATACTTTCCCTAGTTCAGAAATATTCCTTCTGGGCTCTGCCACACTTTGAGCCCTAGGAAATAATGCATTAATCCAATATCTTTCATCTTGAATTCTTCAGCTAGCTTCTTCTTTCAATCCTTGATCTGTTTCTCATTTCTAGTAAGAAATAAATCATCTGCATACAACAATAGTATGACTAGTTCATCACCCATATTATTCATATAAATATTATGATCAACTTTACTCCTAGTAAATCCCATGCTTATCAAGAAGCTATCTATTCTACCATACCAAGATCTAGGAGCTTGCTTCAGTCCATACAGAGCCTTTTTGAACTTGCATACATGAGTCACTCTATCTTCAACTTCAAATCCTTGTGGCTGTTCAATGTAAACCTCTTCCTCAATAACACCATTAAGGAAGGTTTTCTTTACATACATTTGGTGCAAGTCCCACTTCATCATGGAGGAAAGTGCCATGATAGTACTGATGGAAGTGTACCTTGATACTGGAGAAAATGTCTCTTCATAATCCATCCCCTCTTTCTGAGAGAATCCTCTAGCCACAAATCTTGCCTTGTACTTTTCAATACTTCCATAAACAACATGTTTTATCTTGTAGATCCATTTCAAAGATACCACTCTTTTGTTTTTTGGTTTGGGAACAATATCCCAAACATTATTCTTCATGATCGGCTAATATTCTTTCATCATTGCTTCAACCCATTCTTTCTTCTGTGCAGCTTCCTCATAGCTGGTGGGCATTTGATCTACAAGATCACACATCAAAGCTACATAACTGGAATAAGGCTTTGATCTTTTGCTGGTTCTTGTGGAGCCTACTGGCACTCCTTATCTTTCTGCATCTTCTATGATTTCTCTTACCCAAGCAGGTTTTCACTTTTGAGAGATATCCAAAGTAGGGGGCTCCTGCGGTTCTATTATTTCATGATCCTAAGATGCTACTATTTCAGGAGAGGGTTCAACTTCTATCATTTCGGGAGGTACATCTTCTTCATGTACTTCTTCAATAAGAGACCTTCTAGACTTCTTAAGAGCTGTCTCTTCATAAAATTTTACATCCCTACTAATTTTGATATGATGGAATCCTGAAATGTATATTCTGAAGGCTTTGGAGACTTCACAGTATCCGTCAAATATTCCCTTCTTTCAAAAAGGATCCAGTTTGGTTCTCTTCTCTTTCATAATATGTACATATATTGGGAAACCAAATATCTTGAGATGGCTCACTTAAGGTTTCTTTCCTGTATACATCTCTTTAGGAGTCCTAATTCCAAGAGCACTATGAGATAATCTATTCTACACATACAACTATTCTTGTTGCTTCAACCCATAGGTGCATAGGGAGGTCTTGGTCATGAATCATGGTCTTCACTGCTTCCATGATAGTTCTATTCTTTCTTTCACAACACCATTCTCTTGGGGATTATAGGGAGTGGTTAGTTCCCTCTTGATTCCTTCCTCCTTACAGAATGCTTCAAATTCCTTTGAAGTATATTCTCCACCATTATCTGATATCAATGTCTTGATTCTCTTTTCTGAGCAGTTCTCTATCAAGGATTTGAATTCCTTGAATTTCCTGACCACTTCAATCTTATTCTTCAAGAAGTATATCCAAGTATTTCTTGAATAGTCATTAATAAATGTGCCATAGTACTCATATCAACTTAAGGATATGGAGGGCATAGGACCACATACATCAGAATGAATAAGTTCCAACGTACCTTTGGTCTTTTTTTCACTTTTTGGAAAGGGATTCTTGATGTTCTTTCCCTTTGCACATCCCTTGCAATTTCCCTCATCTTCCATCTTCAGATCCGGTAACCCTGTTACCATCTTGCTCACATAGGGAAATGCTTTGTAGTTGATGTGAGAAAGTCTCCTATGCTAGAGTTCACTTGAGCTTGTAGTCTCATGGATAAGGGTTATCTCTAGATGTCCTTTGATTTTGTATAGTCCTCCTCCTTCTTCTCCAATGACTAAAACATCTTCAACTGTCTTTCCTTTGGACCACATAAGTACTTGTCCATTTATAAAAGCAACTTTATATCCTTTCTTATCTAGAGTAGAGATGGAAAGTAGGTTCTTTTTCAAACCTGGTACATACAATACTTCCTTCATCTTCATGGCCCAGAGGGAAGCTTGTAGCTTGATTCACCAATACTTTTGATGGGATATTGATAGTCATCTCCCAATGATACCTTATGGGGAGAGTTCTTCTCTTCAAGTCTTGATAGAGTTTGCTTCTTCCCTATCACATGCTTAGAGGAACCACTATCAATAAGCCATGTGTCTTCTCCAAGTGTTACAACCCAAAGAGTGTAGAGAATAACACATATTCTTCTACATCTTCACCTCTAGTTTTCTTTTGAGGCCTTTCTTTTTCTACATCCTCATCTTCAGCTAGATGAGCACGATGGCTCTTTTTGTTGTTTTCCTTCTTTGGTGATGGACATTTTCTAGCAAGATGTCCTATCTTATGACAGTTGTAACATTGATACTTTGAGTAATCCTTCTTCTTCTTCTGAAATTTCTTCTTTGAAGGTTTATGATTACTCTTTTTGAAGTCTAATTGTTTTCTTCCTTTAGTATGGGTAGCTAGAGCTTGATCATATTCTATGAGGATAGCTTCTTCTTGTATGCAATCTTCCCATACTATCTCGAACTTCATACTTTCTTTTCTGGCACACAGAGTTTGAATGAATGAGTCCCAAGGTCTAGTGAGACCATTGAGAGCAGTCATAATTAGTTCATCCTCATCAAGGGTGTCTCCAATAGCACTTAGTTTCTCTTTGAAATGGGAGACACCTATGAAGTAATCTTGAATAGATTCTCTTTTTCTCATCTTTGTGCCCTTCAGTTAGGCTATCAGATTCATCTTTCAATTGATGTTCCTTCCCTCATACATTTTTGAAAGTGCATCATAAATTTTCTTAGGTGTCTTCTTAAATGAAACTTGAGTGATCAAGTGATCCTTAATAGAATCAACAATGATCCTCATTGCCTTGATTAGGTTTTGTTCATGATTCTCCTTAGCGTCAACTTTTTCAGGTTCTATAGTCTCATCCTTGATGTAATTACCAAGGCCACTCTCTTTCAAAATGAGACCAATCCTATACTTCAAAGCCATGAAGTTTTCTAGGCCTTCCAATTTGTCCTCATGCTTAGTGCTTGGGGCCATCTTGTCCAGTAGGTCACTAAAAAATGAAATTTATTAAAATAGGAAGCTGACCTTACCAGTAGATGTGCTTAGATGAGGTGAGTTGGTTGGTTCAACTGATTTATGGAGATCCCAAATCTTCACCCTTCAAATCCTACTTGCAAGGTTGTAGCTCTGCAAAATTTATGGATTTGGTTTTCTGTTTTAGGGCCAAACTAGGGTTTGTCCTTATCAAAGCTTCAAACACCCAAAAAATTTGATCTAGGGATTAATAGACGCACTTTAGGGAGGCACAAATTTCTATGCAAGAAAATATTTATAACTCCAACTTTTGTAGAGACCCTAATTTCTTTCAGAGAGGGAGGAGAGAGAATTTCACCTTGTGAAAGGTTCTCTAATCAGGTTAGCTTGGATACCATGTTAAGATTTCATATTCTAGACTAGATTCATTAGTGTTCAACTCAAATATCATAGCAACAACATGGCCAGAATCATTGATAGAAACACAATCACAAGATAGACACAATATTTATCCTGGGAAGCCCTAAAGGGGAAGAAAATCCAACAAAAATTTCTCTTTATAAGATGTATAAAAGACAACCCCAAAAAAACATGTGTTCTCCTCCTTCTGTTCTCTCTCTCTCTCCTATACACTACTCAAGTGAGTGAGTTTGTGTTCAAATAATAACCACAACTCCTCTATTTATACACATTGAGCCAACTAAATTTTACCCTAATCAAGTCAAACCTAGTAAACTATCTGGGTCGACTTCACCTAGGAAGACTCAAACAATATATTATATTATTCATTAGGGTACTAAAGACCTGAATTACAATGGAGGATTTACCTCACGACTCTATAATGACCAAATACAATAGTAACACCTCGTCGAAGGAATAATAACAACTCCCTTGGGTTATATCAATAAAATACATTTAGAATATCCTTTGAAGTTACAATATTTCAACACTAAGTTACTACAAGATCCCTTCATATACCTTAATTATTTAACATAACTCGTAATATTAATAGACATACCTCAGTATCCATCCAGAAAACAAAATCAATCCATTTCTTTTGCTGCATCACCTCTTTCTCTAAGTTATTTGGATGCCTTCCATATTTTTGTTCCTGCCAAATTAGTACATATAGAGAGATTAGATAAGAATGAAATTATTTTACTACAACATTTATAAGAAGAAATATTTAATATTTAATATACTTACAAAAGTTGTTATTAGAGCTTTTAAACCTTTTTGGTGACTACGATGAGGGGCCTTTGACCTTGCAACCCTCGCCTTGGAGGCCTTGTCCTTATACATAAACCAGTTGAATTCAATTTCACACAAATTAATGTTTAATATGTATTAATAGATTTGAAATATCATATTGAATGAAAAATTCAATACTTTAGTAATATTCTCTCTTGTCTTTCTTTGTGCTTCCAACTTCTCATGGGATTTTGCCAATTATTTCCATACCTTCATAGGTATGTCAAATGACATTTGTTTAAGCTTCTGATCAAGGATATTTATTTTATTTTTCTGGTTTGGTTGCTATGAAACCTTTTACAATTTTTATCCATTTGCGATTTTACCTTTGTCACTGACCAACCAGCCCCAAATTCACTCTCCATGTCCTATATCACCATCTTTTTCAAGTGAAGTGGGATTTTAGAGAAGCTGAGATGAATATGGTGTCTAAATATACGAAGGAAATATTTTCTTAGCCTAATATTGAAACAGGGTCAACTCTATCTTAGTACCTAAAATATCGACACATGATTCATAAGTTGAGACGAAACAAGAATTTGCGATGCCAGGTGTTGCCAGGACATTAGAAAATGCATCGACACACTGTTCTTCATTATTGGATTCTACTGCTAATGATCTTTTCTTGGATATTTTTCTTGACCCTCAACTAGATGAGGAATTTATTGATTCCCGTAGAACTTGTTGATTACATGGATCTGGTTGATGAATTTGAGATGATTTTGTTCTGAGGAAACTGATTAAGGATTCAAGATATAAATATTGGAGTTTTGTAGTCAAATTTTAGATGGTGGTAATTTCCCTCTATATCATCATTAATGTTATGAATAGGATCATCACCCTCATCATTGTTTCCATCCCCAAAGAAACTTGTGAGCATTTCATTCATTCCATCTTCCTACATTTCATTTTCGTCATCACGTTCACTCTGAAGATGATGAGGCATTCATCATTTCTTTCTAAATTTATAAATTCTTAAAACTTTTCAGGTGGAATTTCTCTCTTCAATGCTTCTCTTCTTCTCTTAGTATGGTTTAAAGGATGAATTGGTTCATCATGTTAAATGCAACAATGATTTAATAATTGATCATAACAATTATTGGTTAAAACATTGTAACCATTTATGTAATGTCTTTGTATAATTTCATGTTTGAATTTTTTATTTCCACGACATGTAGAATATCCACAAACAACAATTATCTCAAACTATTCATTCTGTGTAGTATTTTCATGACTAACCTCTTCATCATTGTGCTCATTTTTTGTTGGATATGCAGACTCCATTTCATATCTTCTTCCACCCATTATTTTCTGCGTGATTTAATAGTAGGAGGCCCATGTCTATGGACAAATTGTTGTATTGGTCTAACAAAATGCATCAATTTCTCATTTTCTTTGATTGCATTATCAACCTAAAATAAGCAACACATGAATTAAAATAAGAAAGATTGGACTACAAAAAAATCAAGCTTTAGATCTTGAATCCTTAATCAGTTTCCTGAGAACAAAATCATCTCAAACTCATTAAACCAGATCCATGTAATCATCAAGTTCTATGGGAATCAATAAATTCGCCATCCAGCTGAGGTACGAGTAAAAGATCCAAGTAAATATCATCAACAATAGCAGCTAGTAATGAAGAACAGTGTGTTGATGAATTTTCTAATATCCTAACAACACTCGGGACTACAAATTCTTGTTTCGTCTCAAATTATGAATCATGTGTTCGTACTTTAGGTACTAAGATAGAGTATGGCCATGTTTTAGGGGAGATATGAAGAACGGATGCATGAAAAACCTTCATGAATATGCTAAGGGAATCTTTCCTTCATATATTTAGAGACCATGTTCATCTCACCTTCTCTAAAATTCCACTTCACTTGAAAAAGATGATGATATAGGACACGAAGACTGAATTTGGGGCTGGTTAGTTAGCGACGAAGGTAAAATCACAAATTACCAAAAAATATAAAAGGTTTCATTGCAACCATACCAAAAAAATAAAAAAAATCTTCAGGATCAAAGGCTTAAATAAAGGCCATTTGACATACCTACAAAGATCTCAAAAGAATTGGTAAAATCCTAGGAGAAGTTGAAAGAACAAACAAAGATTGGCGAGGAGATCACTCAGGTATTGAATTATTTGTTTAATATGATATTTCAAATGTATTAATACATATTAAACATTTATTTGTGTGAAATTGAATTCAATTGGTTTATGTATAAGGACAAGACCTCTAATGTGAGGGTAGAAAATTCAAAGGCCACTCATCGTAGTGGACAAAAAGGTTTAAAAGCGCTAATAATTTTTTTTATAAGTATATTAAATATGCAATATTTCTTCTTATAGAAGTTTTATTAAAAGAATTTCATTCTTATCTAATTTCTCCATATGTCTTAATTTGGCAGGAATAACAATATGGAAAGAGTCAAAATAACTTTGAAAAAGTGGTGATGCAACAAAATAAATGGATCGATTTTTGGATGGATACTGAGGCATGTTTGCTAATATTATGAGTTATGTAAAATAATTAAGGTACATGAAGGGCTCTTGTAGTACCTTAGTCCATAATTTCTTCTAATATGTTGACATGTCAAAATATTGGGGCAGTTTTTTCAACATCCACTATACTTGGTTAGTGTTGATCTTCTATAGCTTGTGTTGACTGAAGAGTGAGAGTCATTTCTCTTGCAACAAAAAATGAATTGAATCATAGAGTATGCAAGTTACAAATGTGAGGCCTCCTGGTGGACCACACAACTCACAACCCAATTTACAACAGTAAACAAAGAGACAATCCATCCATAGAGGGCATACATTGTTATAGCCCAACCTAGGTAGATTATAGTAGTCACAGGACAACCCTTATAGGGATCACACATGTCACGATTTAGTAAGGGAGTTCCACAATATTCCACGACTAGATTTAGAGAGCTTATATAGTCCACGGTCCAGCTGGGAAAAACCACCACAGTCCACAACCCAGTTGGGAAAGACCACCACAATCCATGGTATGCCTAAATAAGAGACACTATAGTCAATGACTCAACAAAAGATGCCACTAACAATCACAAATCAGGCTTATAAGGCTACCAAAATGTCATGGCCTAGCCCTATTGTTAGTTTTTTATCATTTAAGCTAGCATTAACTTAGGATCTTAACTGAGAGAATAACAAGCACATAAATCAAACACATAAGACAATGAACACACAGATTTTCCTCGAGGAAACCACAAAGGAGAAAACCCTGCAACTTCCTCAGAGATAGAATCAACACCAAAATAAAAGCCCAAAAATAGTAAGATGATATCCCAACAGTAGTAGCCTCTTTCTCTCTAGCCCCAACAACTTCTTCTTCCTCAACTATGCGTTACAACTGAGTGTGAGCGAGTGTGTGATAAATAGAGAGGCTCACTCTCTATTTATAATAATTCCCAACTTGAAAATGAATCACTAGGGATGAATTCTCTAGGAGAGTCTAATAACCCTAGGTCCCCAGAACTACGGGGACTTTAACCCTTGAACAATAGGAGGGTTACCCACAATGACTTGACATGACTTGTTTACATTATTAAATCTACCAATAGGAACATCGGGGCATGACATGACTCTAATACATTACAGACACTTCCCAGAATAAACATCGGGGTACAAGACATAAGATATGCAAGTGAATACATTCCTAAGTTACAAATACATCAACACTCCCTCTTAACTAGGAAGGTATTCTTTCGACACAATTTTCAGCACTGGTCTTCTTCTCTGTATTGACTAGATCATCTCGTAATCTTCCTCTTCAAGCCGTCTTCATATTCAATTCTTATTCATCTTCAAGTCATATTCATCTTCAAGTATTCTTCATCTTCAAGTATTCTTCATCTTCAAGTCTTCTTCCTCTTCAAGTCTTCTTCCTCTTCAAGTCTTCTTCATCATGGGATCTGGATCATCAATCGATCTGGATCACCACTGCTGGATCATCACTACTGGATCATCATCACTGTATCATCATCAAATCTAGATCATCATCACATTTGGATCATCACTTGATCTAGATCATCATCATCAGTGCTATCTCAGAATGGTGCTATCTCTCGATTCTTCTCGTCATAGGAAGTTCTATAGAGCCATCCCTTTTTCATGCTGCTTGTAGGCCTACCCTTCATGTAGGTATTCATCACTTGACCCTAATTCAGAATGGCATGCCTAGCTCTTACATCTGACCTCATCTTGTTAGAAAGGCACACCCAAAACTCACATCTGACCTCATCTTCTCAGAAAGGCCCAGCACTCACACCTGGCCATGTGTAAACACATCATGCCATAATGGCTCAACACTTATATCCAACCATGTGCGAACACACCGCATCAGAAGGGCTCTGCACTTACATCCGACCATGTTCAAAAGCACTGCATTGGAAGGGATCTACACTTACATTCGACCATGTTCGAAAACACCGCATCGAAAGGGCTCTACACTTAGATATGACCATGTTTGAAAAAACCACATTGGAAGGGCTCTACAGTTACATCTAACCATGTTCTAAAACACCGCATTGGAAGGGCTCTCATTCCTAGACTGAAGATTCTTGGTAAATGAACAGGTGCCTCCATTCTCCCAGAGAATGGCAACTCAGCACCAAGCTGAGTATTCCTCGTAACTGACCAGGTGCCTCCGTTTCAAGAATGGAATTCAATACTTATATCTGATCATGTAGGAACCAATCCTATAGTCACATCGGAATGGATCAGCACTCACATATGACATGGAAGGAACCAAATCCTCTCACCATGTCAGAATGGCTTAGCCCTTACATCTGACCATGGAAGGAACCTAATCCTCCCACCATGTTAGAATGGCTCTAGGTCTCATCATTTTTTCCCTTGGAGGAAACCTCGATCTAGAGAACACCAAGCTTCTCCCTGAAGTACTCAAACTTCACTCTGTCCAATGGTTCATCAACACATCATCTATCTGTTCGTCCATCGCAACATACTAGAGCTTCACTGCTCCTCTCTACACCATATCCCTGATATAGTGATACTTGATCTCGATATGCTTCAACTTGTCATGGAACACTGGGTTCTCTGAAAACTTCACACAACTCTGGTTGTCGCAATATATACAAGTAGCATCCAATTGGAGATCAAATAAATCAGACAGTAGCTTTCTCAGCCACACTGCCTCACAACTAGCTAAACAAGCTGCGACATACTCTACTTCAGCTGTACTCAGTGCCACATAGGACTGCTTCCCGCTAAACCAAGAGATCACACCTGATCCCACACTGAAGCAACATCCTGAAGTGATCTTCCTATTGTTGGCACTTCCTGCCCAATATGAATCAACATAACCCTCCAGGTTAATCTTTTGATTTACCTAGTACTTGAGCCCATAATCAACTGTACCCTTTAGGTATCTCAGAATATGATTTGCAACAATCAAGTGAACATGTCTTGGATTTGTCAGGAAATGGCTCAAGGTGTTCACAACAAAGAAAATATCTAGTCTTGTGTTTGTCAGGTACATCGAGGACCCAATCATCTGATGATACATCGTAGCATCAACTACTTCTGATGAAGCATCACTCAATAGCTTTAGGTTTGATGCCATAGGTGTGGTTATGGACTTGCAGTCGATCATCCTAAATCTCTTCAGAATCTCTATTGCATACTTCCCTTGTCCAAGGAAGATTCCATCCGCATTTTGCCACATCTCCATGCCTAGGAAATAGTGCATCATACCCAAGTCTTTCATTTCAAACTCAGCAGTAAGCTTCCTCTTCATATCAGCAATCAACCCATCCATACTTGCTACAAATAGATCATCTACATACAGTAGGAGTATCACTGGGTTACCATCTTCAACCTTGTAGGAAAGGCTAGAATCTACTTTACTCTCGATAAAGTCCAAATGGGATAGAAAGCCATCAATTATGTCGTACCATGTCCTAGGTGCCTGTTTCAAATTGTACAAGAATTTCTTCAATCTACACACATGAGACTCCCTGTCATGTGTCTCAAAATCAAGTGGCTGCTCCATATACACTTCCTCTTCTACTACACCATTCAAGAAAGCAGTCTTGACATCCATCTGGTGTATCTTTCATTTCATCACTGCAGCCAGAGCAAGTACTGATCTGATGGAAGTGTATCTAGCTACAGGTGCAAAAGTTTCTTCATAATCTATTCCTTCTTTCTAGGAGAAACCATGAGCCACGAATCTTGCTTTATATTTTTCTATGCTGCCATCTATAGCATGCTTGATCTTGTAGATCCATTTGGAAGTTACAATGGACTTCCCTTTTGGTCTTGGGACAACATCCAAAACATCATTCTTCATGATCAATTGATACTCTTCGATCATAGCATCCTTCCATTCTTTCCTTTCTACCACTTCTTCATAGTTGGAAGGTTCTTTATCAATAATTTCACATAGCAAGGCTAAATAACTGGAGCAGGACCTAGTTCTCTTCCTTCCTCTGTGTGTTTCTTCTGAAGCTCGATATCTTTCTGCACCTTGGATAATTTCATGTACCCAAGCAGGTTTCCTCTTATGAGGATTCTTCTCCCGAGGTGCATCCACAGGTTCTTGAGGTTCTTCTAATTCTCGATCCTCTTCTTGAATTTCTTCATTCATGGTTGTATCATGAATTCTAGGTGCTTCTGTTTCTTCAGGTTCTTTAGCCAGTCTCTTCCTAGATTTTATGTAGGCTGAATCTTTGTCAAATGTTACATCTTTGTTAATGTCAATCTTCTTGAATCCTGGGAAGTATATTCTGTGAGCCTTCGAGATTTCAGAGTATCCGACAAATATAACCTTCTTTCCTGAAGAATCTAACTTCATCCTCTTTCTTTCGGAATGTGTAGGATAGTCGAATATTCTGAGATGGCTGAATTCTGGTTTCTTGCTGGAGAAGACTTCTTCAGGTGTCTTTTTCTTGAGTACTCTATGTCGATTACGGTTTGTTGCATATACCGTTGTTTTGGTAGCTTCTGCCCATAGATGCATGGCAAGATATTGATCATGAAGCATGGCCCTTGCTGCTTCCATGATCGTTCTATTCTTTCTTTTTGCAATCCCATTTTGTTGTGGATTATATGGAGTGGATAACTCCCTCTTAGTCCCTGAGTGTTTGCATAGCTCTTTGAGTTCATTTGATGTGAATTATCCGCCATTATTTGATCGAAAGGTCTTGATCTTCTTTTCTATGTGGTTCTCGATCAAGGATTTGAATTTGTTGAACTTGCTGAATACTTCATCTTTATTCTTCATAAAGTATATCCATGTCTTTCTAGAAAAATCATCAATAAAAGAAACATAGTTTACATACCCGCATAGTGAACTGGATGACATTGGACCGCATAAATCGGAGTGGATGATTTCCAAGATTCCTTTTTCCTTGCTCTTGCTACTTGGAAATGTCTTATTTGTGTTCTTCCCTTTCACACAAACTAAACTTAGAAATAACACAAAGGATTTATATTACGGCCACAAACTGGAAATTAAAACAAATAACAAATATTCAACATTTAGTTGATTTTTTCACTTTTATATAGCTCGGGATCTCAACACTTTTGGTTTATTCTCCACCAGCTTGGTCTTTTCTACATTTTCAACTCTATTATGTTTTTTTGTATTATTATTTTATATTGATAACTACTCTAATTTCCTTTACAAAGATACAACTATTTATTTCTCAATAGTTGGCATTCATGTGTTACAGATAGTGTTTCTAACAAAAAAAAAATCAATGCACCTCGATCCCTCTCGGCGCTTGATAGAGCTTAAATTTGGATCTAGGCTGGTGTATTTATGTAAAAAAGTGACATTTATGTAAATAAAGTGAATTTGTTTTTATACTTTACAAAAGTGGGTCACACTTAAATGATGTATTTAATAATTAATGTTTTTAATTATTAAAAGTTAGTTAAGTTGTAGACCCTTGATTTTGTAAATGATTTTCAACCCTAGATTAGCTAGTTGATGAAGGTAGTTACAAAAGTTAAGTATAAAACAAAGACAGAGGATAAATGAATACACCCACCATCAGTGAAGAGAGAGAAAGAAGTTTGAGACCAAAGGATAGAGAGAAATACCCTAACACAATTCTCAATGCACTCAATAGAAGGTACAACCACATTTATTGCAGACCGAGCAATCCGTAAATCACATGTGAGCATAATTTTTGAGGCAACACCCTACAACATGTAGAAAGTGCATTTATTGCAGGCTGGCATAAATCCCGATGCATAAGAAATCAACAAAAAGTAAAACCTGTACCACACATTTAACAAAAGTGCAGTTTCATACACCGTACATGTGAGGTCATACAGTGACAGTACAATAGATTGTCGGCACATATTTAGAGGTAACTTGTTGAAAGTGTTTTTTGGGAATTTTTTTTGTTCATCTAATTAAAGATTGTTTCAGTATTTGACATAAATTTTGGAGTACATTTCACAAGTGTGGTTTTACTTTCCATTAATTTAAATTAAAACCCTAGTTTATGTAAGTCTTTGACAGAATGTGTAAATGAGAAAATTCATTTTATTAAGTTAGATTTTCTTCATGGTATTAGAGCTGATGGTATCAGATTACAGTTTAACAGAGTCATTCTAGAAAATAAGTTTAGCAAGTGTTCTTTAAAGTTCCAGAAAAGTGTTAGATTTGTCTTCAATTAATTTTGGGTTGCAAGTTATTTTCCATGATGAACATTAGGTATGAGGATCCATTGGATGGAGTGTCCAACTACATTTCATGGAAGGTAAGAATTAATGTTGTATTGAAAGAACTTAGAGTTTGGATTTTTATTAATAATGTCATGACCAAGCTAGCACATAAAGATGAGATTGAGGAGTTTGAAGCTCATGAATCCAGGGCCCAGAGAGTTATCTTGGATGGGGTTAAAGACCATCTCATACCACACTTATTATAAAATAAAACTGCTAAAAAAATGTGGGATACATTGACCAAGTTGTTCAAAGCAATGTGGGACACATTGACCAAGTTGTTCAAAGCAAAGAATGAAAACCAAAAGATGGCCCTAAAAGACAAGCTACACAACATTAAAATGAAAAATGATGAGGGTGTAGCCTCCTACTTGACTCGTGTTACAGAATTTAAGGATGTGTTGGAAGTAGTAGGAGGAACCATTCTTGATTCATAATTGGTGAGGATAGCCCTGAAGGGTTTCGCCAAGAAGTGGGAGGTTTTTTATAAGTGTATTGTGGGAATAGAAACACTTCCAAGTTGGTCCATATTGTGGGATGATTTTACCCAAATAGAAATCTGAATGGGTCACAGGTTGGCCAAACTAGTGAGGATGTTGAGCAGAATGTGGCACTTGCAGCTGTTGTTCAGGACAATGCACACTTGCAACCTAGGGTCTCTAGGGTTACCATCTTACTAAGACACTTGTAGAAAATCATCTTATCTAGAAAATGAAATAGGAATAGGAAGGAGGATTATCTTACTTGGTTTATGACAGTTGATCCAAGCTTGGTCTCCTCTTTCAATACTCTTCAAAGCTTCCAGGGATTCTCCAAAAGATGAATTATTCCAACAATATCTCATATATAGACTAATGGTTAGTGAAATGCATATTCATAATAACATAATTAAAATCATCCATAATACATCATACATGAGAAAGCAACAATAAAAATATTGGAAGAAGAACTTTCTTTATTCATAAACAAATAATGGTGAGATTACAACCCATCTTTTGAAACAAGGACTCCTCTACAAACCGAGGACACCGATTTATGCTGCTTCAAGAGGTGTGAAGGCATACAACCAACATAACTTTTCTCTTCTAAAAAATGATTGATTAGCCCCATCCCAAAGCCTCTATTTATACATGAGGAAATATAGTGGTTTTGAAAGTTAGGATGGTTGAGATAGTTGAGGTAGTTATGGATTAAGGCTCAATTGATCTCTACTAATCGTAGTTTATATTTTTTAACATTAAATTAAGGTACATGCGAGTATGTATATAGGAAAGGCATGTATGACACAATCCTTTATTTAAGGAAAGATACATGTTCAAGGTACATGCAGGTTGCATTGCAAATAGTTGTGTATGACAGATGGGTTGCAATACAAATAGTCATGTGTACATCTCTAATATCCAAATGAAAAATATATTAAGTTGTTCAGGATTTTATGTATAAATGGTGATGCACATCTATAGTGTTTTGGATTACTTCAATCCTAATTGTCCTTTTGTGTCCCAACATATTGGATGTTAGTAATCAGATGGAGAAGTTCCATTTTGGTTGATAACAGATTTCCCCTAATGTGTGAGGTCAGAGGGAAGCGATGGCTGAAATAAATTACACTCTTTTAATATTGGACGACTCAAGTGTCTAGGGCAGCAGAGGAAGTACCTGAAACAAATACATATCAATTTCATATACAAAATCATATCCAAGGATTCCATGTTCAATATAATGGAACACTAGCTCCTTTACAATATTTGATTACATCATATGATATGGGTAGAAGATCACATATATTACAAAGGTGGATCAAAGCCACAATATACAATAACGAGTCTTCAAAATACGGAAGTTGTGTAACTGATCATAACATAAGCTTGCACAACTCAAGTTATAAGTGTGAACCTAAGGTCTTCATCGAAATCAAAAGGAACCAGTGCAATCCCTACTATGTGAATAGATGTGTTGAAGTCGAACATGGAAAGAACTCAACAGAATGTCAGACAATGAGTGAAACTGAAAACTGAAGCAAAGGAATCCAACAATGATGATAGTTAATCCTAAGGTACCATCGTCAAATATCTAGGTATTCATCTTCAGGAAGTACTGATGAGAAACCATACTATGATGAGGAAGGAAATGGATCATCCAATAGATCACAAGAGTGACTAGGAACTGGATACAGGAAGGTAGACACAAGTAATACTTGGATAGGATAATGATGCAATCAAGATAATAGTTAGATGAAGGGATAACTCCTTGAACAGTGAGCACGACACAGAGATGAACCAAGGCATATTTTCACTTGCAGAAAAGACAACTAGACTTATTTGTCATGTAGGAGACATGATCATATTCCCCATGTATAAAGGACAAGTGGAGGAGTAAAGACTCGAAGTGATAGTTGAGCTCAAAGTGTAAACTGAAACATGATTATTAGAAAGTGTAGAGAGTGTTATGTTCAAGGATGACATGCTGCCACTATCTATAACCCAAAGAGAGTACTTATTCCTTATCTTTTGTGTTAAATTTTAACGAGTCCAGGAAAGTTAACTCAAGTCTCTCATCATTTTTGACAAGCTTGATAAAGTCACTAATTCATGGATTTTATGAGCCTGAACTAGTACCTTCTCATTGGTGTTTTCATATTTTGAGAGCCTGAAAAATTTGAAGAAGACTCCAAGGGGGTGCATTTTCATCCAATTTAGTCTCTCGAGGCTGGAAAAGTATAAAAAAAAGTAAGGCACAACTTTTTCGTACTTAGTCAGGAAGGTCCGAAAAATGTTAAATTACCACCTACCCAACGACCCTTCAAAAGTAGCATATAGCCCAAGTTTTATGAGTGTGAAGGAAGGAAATATCACTCGAAAATATCCATTTTATTGCGAGAAATGGGGATTACAACAGTAAACTTGATTCTTTGTTCTTTTGGGTTTAACGAGCATGGAAAAGACAAAGTATAATCAGAATATTTTTCATGTTTGGGTCTAGAGCACGAAAAAGAGAAAAATAAGCTCATACCCGATGCTCCTTTTCCCTAAGTTTAGTCCCTCAGGTTTGGAAAAGTTATAAACCTATACTTGAGAATACTCTTCTCAATTCTGAAGAAAAGAGAGTATTCCTTTTTCGTATTATTCCACATGGTCCAAAAAAGTGATAACCTACTGCCAATGTGGATACCCATTCACATATTATTAATGCCCCTAAACATACAAGTTTACTTGTGATTCAAGTCTATTTTGAGGAGTTAGACCCGGGCCTAAAGAAACTACATAAGGGTGGGGAGCCTTATAAAATAGGGCTAGATTGTAAAAAGAGACCAAAATGAGGCTCAATTTGGCGTAAAAAATAGCTAAGAAGGCTCCCCTAAACCTATGAAAAATGTGGCATGATTACCAAAAGACGAAAAAGTGTTCTAAAATAGGGTACTCATGGAAGGAAGGCCCTATCAAGAGAAGAACAATGATATAGATGAGGTAAAAAATGGTTAAACACCATAGTCCGTGGTCAAGAAGTAATTCTAGGGTTAAAAATGGATAAGGTATAGAGGCATAATGACATATGAAAGACCCAAATTCTACCCTATATAAGTGGATAACAACTTTTAAAAGACTTCAAACCTGTTTCATTAGGAAAAACGACATGGTATTAGTTCAATTATAAAAATAATTTTCAAACTATAGGCTAGAAACCCAAAAATTGAAAAATTTTCTATATATATTTCAAAAATGGAATTAAAACATACCATTTCATTTTTTTACCCAATTTAGCAATATGTTACCTCTAACTTGAATTTATCAACACGAGAAATTGGTGGACAATTTCAACTTTCCCAAGTGTCAAGTTAGCTAGCATTCCCCTCTCTTGCATTCCAACCGTTTTAATTTTCACTTTTATGTGAATTTTTCATGTTTTGAGCCTTCCCTAGGAGGTTGCATAGTACATGTGGGTAGGAAACATATACAGTCATGTACATGCATTGTACACATGACCTGCACAAAGGAAACTCACGTGTGACATGTGACCTATCTAAAACACAGTCATGTGTACTGCGCAACATAGAAATTTTTAAATTACAAACAAAATTAAAAGAATTTGATATATTCTAATGATTAATGTTGGTCAATTGGGCAGGTTCAAACATGGTTTTAGAATGGAGGGAATGAGAACACGAGGATATGGATGATGATGATCTCTGTGATGCCCCTAATGTGCATGAATTACGACAAAGTGGGTTACTAAAGTTCTTTTGCAAATCTCCAATGCGGTCCAATGTCTGCTTGCTTGAACATTTAATTAGCTATTGGGATAATGACCTTGAGACTTTTGATCTTCAAGGTGAGATTTTGGAGATAGCTATGGAACACATGTATTTCATCATGGGGTTGTCTCATAGGGGTATGCCTATGAACCTTGAAGCTACTGGTAGGGGTGGTGACCCCATGATTGTCCAAGACTATGTGGACACCTTCCGCATGCCTGGGAGTTAGAAAAAGGTATCATGCATCCCAATTGTTCATATTGCCAAATTCCTACTATAGGTAGTGGTAAGTACAATAGTATAGATTGCAGGATCTTCATCATTACATTTCATGACCCGGACACGAATGAGAGTGGCAGTGGAGTGTTTACAGGGGACTGTGTTTGATTAGTGTTTGGGTATAATCCCAATTATGAAGAAACAAATCTCTGACTATAAGATAGGATGTCGCAAGAATTTTGGGTATTCAAGTATATTAGTGGCATTCTTCTTTGAGAGAGTTCCTGCTATCAGCCCTGTGATACCCCTTCCAACTTTCTCTCGTCATCAGCCTAGAATGACTAGGTGGGCAGAAGTCTTCCTTCACCAAGGTGGTGGAGGATTAGTCCAAAGTCTATACGATGATGAATTCTATGTGTGGTGGAGATGACAATTACTAGCACTTGAGTAGTTTCCTTACTGAGGTTTAGATTTTCGAGGAGACAATGATATTGTCCTCTCGCCAGGAGGAATATAGGGAGAGCTAGGTATTTTGCTTTTTATATTTTTAATTTTTTATGATTTTTTATCATAAAGTTATATACATATGTATAAGGGTTTTTAATTCATTTTAATGATAAAAATGTAGATGTTAGACCTATACGCGCTGTAGTAGGTGAAGACCAGGGTTTACTAAGGTTACTTGAGGGGAAGTTGCCTCATGAGGAGGGTAGCCAAAGCCGTTCTAGTTTACATAGAAGCTCAAGAGGCTATTGCAGCTGAAGAAGATGATGATGCTGGTGATGCGGGTGATCAGGCATAGATCTATTGGCATTTTATGGATTGCGATTCAATTTTTTTTATATTTTTGTATATTTTTACAGGTGTGACTGGATATTAGGTTCAAAAATCGACCTATATATGGACATATTCTTACATATATATATGCCTGGTTATTTACATGTGTTCCTAATGTATCTATTATTTATATTTTACAAAATGTGTGTTAAGTGCCAATCTAAAATATAGTTCGCATATGCTTTAGTTGATGTATTTTCACTATGTGGAATGTGATTAAATGAAATATAATCAAAATTTCTTTCAAGTAATCTAAACTGCAAAAACTAATGTAACAAGGTAGGGTTTCACACTTGATAAGCTCATTTGAGCTGGGAAACCACCAGTTGAGAGTCAAGTCTAACTTCCAACTAGGTGATTCCATGTGACAATGCATCCCATAACAACTCAATAATAGCCTTGTATTCGGCCACATTATTGGTAGCACGACCTAGGCAAGCACCTCCAAAGGAAACTAGCTGTCTTGAGGATGAATAAATGACCCATGCGACTGAAGCCATGTTATAAGTATGATGACTAGTGGCACCATCCACAAAACCTACTAACCAATAAGCTAACATCTGTAATAATCACCAGATGATGTAAGAACACTAACCAGCTAAGTATTGTACATAAAATTATATACAATAAAATACAAGAAAAAGCACTAAGCCTAGGCATAGTACTTCTTTAGGTATAGCCCGTTTCTCGGCTTAGGAAATTTTTTTTCATCAAAATTAGTTAAATCATATTCCCCTTTTGTCTTGATCCCAGAGTAATACAAGCTCCCCGTTAGAGAAAATTCTAGGCTTGACAGATTTATCATATTGGTTTTTAAACCCATTTTTATGAGATTTGTTTGTAGTTAACACATCTTCGTGTTGTTCATCTAGATTTTCCAAATGTAGCAAATGTTCTTCTAATTTAGTCATGTCAAGGAGTATGTGAATGGGAATTTTAAGTGATGGAATTTCACACTCAACCAGAGTTGCTGCTTCTACCCTGTGAATGAGTTGGAAAGGAAAAAATGTCGTGGTAGTTTTATCATTGGTCTGGTATGCCCAAAGTGTAGGATATAACATAATTTTCCAATTTGACCAGGCTACATTAATAGTACATTTGAGAATGGTCTTCAAGGTCTTATTGACTTCCTCGACTTAACCATTCGCTTGTGGGTTAATGGAAGATGAGTGATCTTGCTTGAACCCTAGCATAGTAGCCATTTCGGTCATCATGCTATTCTAGAAACGACTTCCATGGTTAGTGACAATCTCCTTTGGAATTTCAAAGTGAGTGATAATCTTGTTGAAGACTAAAATCCAGTTTCACCGTCTACTCTGAAGGTAGGCATTTTATCCTCCCACTTGGTGAAGTAATCAACAACGACACTGATATATTTGTGCCCCCGATCGGAAACTGGGTTGCACGTAATGTAATCCACCCCCCACTTAGTGATGACATGAAACAATGGATAAGGATGTGACCGCATTTTCTTGGTATAGAGATGACATGGATTACAGTGCTTCAAAGCCTCCACATGATCTTTAAAGATCGTGGGTCAGAAATAACCGACACGTAAAATCTTCTGGTTCGTTGCTAACCCATATAAATGACCCCCATATGCTCCGCTATGGGAATCACTTAGGACACACTTAGCCTCCTCGTAGGAAAGGAACTAATGCAAAACATAGTTTACCCCTCTATGGTACAAAGTATCTCCAATGATAAGGTATTTTTTTGCATGTACATGTAGTTTACGCTGCTCTTCCCTCGAGAAGGCTGCTGAACACTTCAAATTCTAGAGATAGATTGTTAGATTTTTAACATTTAAGCTAGAATTATATTAGGATATTTTAACTAAGATAATAACATAGACAACAATCAAACACAATAGACAATAGACACAAATATTTTCCTCTGGGAAACCATAAAGGAGAAAACCCTGCAACTTCCTTAGAGATAGAATCAGCACCAAGAGTAAAAATAAAAAATAGTAAGATGACATCCTTATAGTAGTAGTCTCTCTCTCTCTTGTCCCAACTTATTCTTTCTCTCTGAGTTATGTGCTACAACTGACTGTGAGTGAATGTGTGATAAACTTTAGAGCCTCACTCTCTATTTATACTAATTCCTGACTTGACAATAACTCACTCGGGATGACTTCTCTGGGAGAGTATAATAACCCTAGGGTCCCACAACTGCTGGGACTTTAACCCTTGATCAATAAGGAGGGATACCCTCTATGAATTTACATGACTTGTTTACATTATTGAATCTCTTGATAGGAACATCAGGGGATGACATGACTCAATTACATTATAGATACTTTCCAGAATAAATATCAGGGTACAATACATAAAATATACAAGTGAATACATTCCGAAGTTACAAATACATCAACACTGCCTCTTAACTAGGAAGGTATTATCTCAACACAATCTATTAGCACAAGTATTCTTGTTTGTATCATCTGGATCATCATCAAGTTATCTTCATCATCAAGTCATCTTCATCTTCAAGTCATTTTCATCTTCAAGTCATCTTCATCTTTAAGTCTAGATCATTACTAGATCATCACTAGGTCATCATCACTAGATCTGGATCATCACTGGATCTGGATCATCGCTCCTAGATCATCACTAGGTCATCATCACTAGTGCTATCTCTCAATTATTCTTGTCATAGGAAGTTCTATAGAGCCATCCCTTTTTCATGCTGGTTGTAGGCCTAGCCTCCATGTAGGTCTTCTTCAACACTTATATCTAACCCTTAGTCAGAATGGCCCACCCAACACTTACATCTGACCATGGGAGGAACACATCCAACAACCATGTCAGAAAGGCATGCCCAACACTCACATATGACCATGGGAGGAATAGATCCAACAACCATGTCAGAAAGGTGCATCACTCACATCTGACCATGGGAGGAAGAGACCCAACAACCATGTCAGAAGGGCTTCAATACTTATATCTTACCATGGGAGGAACACATCCAATAACCATGTAAGAAGGGCTCAACACTTACATCTTACCATGGGAGGAATACATCCAACAACCATGTAAGAAGGGCTCATCACTTACATCTAACCATGGGAGGAACACATCCAATAACCATGTCAGAAGGTATTAGCACTTATATTTGACCATGGGAGGAACACATCAAAGAACCATGTCATAAAGGATCAACACTTATATCTAGCCATGTGGGGAACACATCCCAAATCCATGCTAGAAAGGCTCAACACTTATATCTGATCATGTGGGAACACATCCCACAGTCACATCAGAATGGCTCTACACTTACATCTGATCATGTGGGAACACATCCCACAGTCACATCAGCATGGCTTTGCACTTACATCTAACCATGGAACGAACCAATCCTACCATGTCAGAAAGGCTCTCGGACTCATCACCTCCCCTTGAAGGGAGCCTTGATCTAGAGAACACCAAGCTTCTCCTTGAAGTAGTCAAACTTCACTCTAGCTAATGGATTGGTAAACAAATCAGCTGTCTTCTCATTCGTTGCAACATACTGGAGCTTCACTGCTCCTCTTTACACCATATCCCTGATATAGTAATATTTGATCTAGATATACTTTGACTTGTCATAGAACACCGGGTTCTTAGACAACTTCACACAACTCTGGTTGTCGCAATATATACAAGTAGCATCCAACTGGAGATCAAACAAATCATATAGTAGCTTCCTAAGCCACACTGCCTTACAGCTAGCTGAACAAGCTGTGACATACTCTGCTTCAGCTATACTCAGTGCCACATAGGACTGCTTCCTACTAAGCCAAGAGATCACACTTGATCCCATACTGAAGCAACACCCTAAAGTGCTCTTTCTATTGATGGCACTGCCTGCCCAATCTGAATCAACATAGACCTCTAGGTTAATCTTTTTATTTGCCTCTTGATCCCATAATCAATTGTATCCTTTAGGTACCTCAAAATATGCTTTGCAACAATCAAGTGAACATGTCTAGGATCTGTCAGGAACTAGCTCAATGTGTTCACATCAAAGAAAATATCTAGTCTTGTATTCATCAGGTACATCAGGGACCCAATCATCTGATGATACATTATACCATCAACCGAATCTAATGAAGCATCACTTAAAAGCTTCAGGTTCAATGCCATAGGTGTGGTCATGGCCTTGCAGTCCATCTTCCCAAACCTCTTTAGGATCTCTACTACATACTTCCCTTGTCCTAGGGAGATTCCATCTACATTCTGCCACACCTCCATGCCTAGAAAGTAGTGCATCACACCCAAGTCCTTCATCTCGAACTCGGCAGCAAGCTTCCTCTTCGTATCAGCAATCAACCCATCCACACTTGTAACAAACAGATCATCTACATATAGTAGGAGTATCACTGCGTTCCCTTCTTCAATATTGTAGTAGAGGTTGGAATTTGCTTTACTCTTGGTAAAGCCCAAAATGGATAGGAAGTTGTCAATCCTGGCGTACCATGTCTTGGGTTCCTCTTTCAAATGGTACAGGGATTTCTTCAATTTACACACATTAGTCTCCCTGTCATGTGTCTCAAAACCGAGCGACTGCTCCACATACACTTCCTCTTCCACTGCACCATTCAAGAAGGTAGTCTTGACGTCCATCTGGTGTATCTTCCATTTCATCATTGTAGCTAGAGAAAGTATTGTTCTGATGAAAGTGTATCTGGCTACAGGTGTAAAAGTTTCTTCACAATCTATTCCTTCTTTTTAGGAAAAGCCACGAGCCACAAATATTGCTTTATATTTCTCTATTCTACCATCTGCAGCATGCTTGATCTTGTAGATCCACTTGGAAGTCACGACAGACTTCCCCTCTAGTCTAGGGACAACATCCCAGAAATCATTCTTAATGATCAACTGGTATTCCTCGATCATATCATCCATCCATTCTTTCTTCTCTGTCGCTTCTTCATAGTTGGAAGGTTTTGTGTCAATAATGTCACAAGGCAGGGCCAGATAACCGGAGAAGGACCTAGTTATTTTCCTCTCTCTGTGTATTTCTTATTGAGTCCCATATCTTTCTACACCTTGGATAGCCTCTCGTACTGATGCGGGTTTCCTCTTGTGAGGATTTTTCTCTTGGGGTGGATCTACATGTTCCTGGGGTTCTTCTATTTCTCAATCTTCATCTTGATTTGCATCGTTCATAGTTGTATCTTGAATTCTGGGTGCTTCTGTTTCTTTAGAGTCTTCAACTGGTATCTTTATGGATTTGTTGTAAGCTGAATCTTCGTCAAATGTTACATATCTTCTTATGTATATCTTCTTAAATCCTGGGAAGTATATTCTGCAAGCTTTCGAGCTTTCACTGTATCCCACAAATATGCCCTTCTTTCCAGAAGGATCTAATATTGTCCTCTTTTATTTTGGAATGTGTATGTACACTGGACAACCAAATATTCTAAGACGGATGACTTCTAGTTTATTATCGAAAAATACTTCTTCAGGTGTCTTGTTCTCAAGCACTTTGTGTGGAGTACGGTTCTGTACATACACCGATGTTTTGGAAGCTTCTGGCCATAGATGCATGGGAAGATCTTGATCATGAAGCATTTCCTTTGCATCTTCCATGATCATTCTATTCTTCCTTTCTACAGCCCCATTTTGCTGTGTAATATATGGAGTGGTTAACTCCTTCTTAATCCTTGAATCTCTACATAACTCTTTGAATTCATTTGATGTGAATTCTTCGCCATTGTCTAATCGAAAGGTCTTGATCTTCTTTTCTGTGTGGTTCTTGATCAAGGATTTGAATTCCTTGAACTTGCTGACATTAGAGGAAGTTTGAGGTCTAAAATGGTTAAAATAATAAAATAGTAGTTAAAATAATAAAATAATATTTATTAATTTTGGAGGAAAAAAGAAAAAGACTACTTTTTGTGTTCATATTTTCGACATATCTCCCTGTTTTTTTACTCAAATTTTGATCAGGAGAGCTTGTTGGATGCAGAATTTGATTCCACATCCAACTAGTACCCACATGGAATACTTTTGATGGACCCATAAACCCCAAAAATAAGAAATACCTGAAAAAATGTGATGATGATGTCCTCATCATGTTGTTTCAGGTATTTCTTGTTTTTGGGGTAGTGGGGTCCATAAAAAATATGCAGTGTGGGATGCGAAATCTATTGATGTAATTGTATCTTTGGAATGTATTCGATTTTATTTCTTATGTATTATAACCCGATGTTTATTCTAGGATGTATTTGTAATGTACTTGAGTCATGTCATGCCCCGAGGTTCCTATCGGGAGTTTCTATAATGTAAACAAGTCATGTCAAGTCAAGGTGAGTAACCCTCCTATTGTCTAATGGTTAAAGTCCCTACAGTTTCAGGGCACTAGGGTTATTATAATCACCTAGTGAAGTCAGCCCTAGTTGCATTTAGTTAGGTCAAGAATTAGTATAAATAGAGAGCTAGCCTCTCTATTTATAACACACACTCACTCACACTCAGTTGTAGCGCATAGCTGAGGAAGAGAAAGGCACTAGGGTAAGGAAGAAAGAGGTTACTATTGTCGAGAGATCATATTACTATTTTGGGTTTCACTTTTGGTGTTGATTCTATCTCTAAGGAAGTTGCAGGGTTTTCTCCATTTATGGTTCCCCTGTGGAAAAACACCGTGTTCATTGTCTCTTGTGTTTGATTGTTGTGTTCGTTTTTCTCTCAGTTAAAGATCCTAATATTATGCTAGCTTAATGTTAAAAATGTAACATGGTATTAGAGCTAACCTGAGAAGAAGACATTGTGCAGCTGTGGGAACTAGGGATTCCTACTTTGTGGATCTCTCTCCACATATTTTCAGCAAAAATAGGGTGGAATAACTCTCCTCTTTGGGGCACATCTTTCTGTCGAAGCAGAATCCAATTATGAGGTTTTTCAGTTTTGGACCCGACACTACTACCAGATATTAGGGCTTTTCATAGAAGTGGAATTTTTCAATGAGCCTAGGCCTGGATTGATATCCTCCCCAAAATTGAAGTTACGGATCAAAATCAAAGAATTTGGTTGGACAGACCTCCGAAAAAGTAAAACCCTAATCTGCTCTTGAACTAGCACTACAGGATTTCAACTCCAAATCTAGATCTAAATATTTTGTATTTCCATTTGAGGTTCTGAATTAAGATGTCTCATCATACCAAGCTTGATGAAAAGCTTGAGGGAGATGATAACTTTCGAGCCTGGAAGTATAGGATCTCCATGGTCTTGGAAGAAAATGAGTTGGACTCCTACATCCATGAGGAGGTTCCATTTCCAGAGGGAGATGAGTCCAAGGCCTTGCATAAGAAGAAGTTGGTTATGGCAAAGAGGATCATTGCTGATTCTATCAAGGATCACCTCATACCACAGGTGTCCTCCCTCAAGACACCTAAAGCTATGTTTGATTCCTTAACCAAACTTTTTAAAGGGAAGAACATCAATTGAAAGATGACTCTAAGGAACCAGTTGAAGAATGTAAAGATACAAAACGAGGAGACCATCCAGTCATACTTCACAAGGGTTTCCCAGATCAAAGAACAATTGGAAGTAGTAGATGAAGAAGTGGAGAAGGTAGAAATTGTGATGGCAACCTTGAATGGCCTCCTTAGGTCATGGGATTCTTTCATCCAAGGAATCTATGCTAGGAAGAAGTTAGTCAAGTTCAGTAGACTGTGGGAAGAATGTTCACAAGAAGAAGTTAGTCAAGTTCAGTAGATTGTGGGAAGAATGTTCACAAGAAGAAGCTCAGATAGCAGCTCAAGAAGAAAAGATGGGAAGTGAAGATGAAGCCCTCACAATACACTCTAGGAAAGGAAGAAGGGAAAATCATCATCACCAAGGTAAGCATTCTCATCAGAAAAATAATCTTGTAAGAAGGGATCCATCCAAACTCAGATGTTATACATGCGATGAAATAGGACAGTTTGCTAGAAATTTCCCCATGAATAAGAATGGATCCAAGAAGAAGAAGAACTCCAAAAGAAGACATCATGCTCACACTGTTGAGGATGATGATCCTCCCAGGAAGAGAGTAAAACAAGAAAGTGAAGACTCTTCAAGTGAAGATGAATATGTTCTGATCTCCACTCTCATGGGAACTATCACTCATGGAAGCAAATATTGGCTTATTGATAGTGGGGCATCCAAACACATGACAGGTTTCAAGGAATCCTTTAAGAAACTATTTGAACATAATTCACCCCATAAGGTGAAACTTGGGGATGACTACCAATATCCCATAAAAGTTAGTGGTGAATCCTCCTACAAACTAGACTCAGGAAAGTCTATGAAGATGAATGATGTCTTGTTTGTACCAGGACTAAAGAAGAATCTTCTATCCATATCGGCAATGGATGCAAAAGGCATGAGGGTTGCATTTGTAGATGGCCAAGTCCTCATGTGGTCAAGAGGAAATACTATTGACAATGCAATGGTAATTGGAGAATAAGAAGGAGGATTATACAAATTGAAGGGCCATCCAGAATAAGCTTTGGTCCATGACACAGTAGAGCCAAATGAACTTTGGCACAGAAGGCTTGCACATGTGCACTACAGAGCACTACCACTTGTAAGCGAAGCTATTGAAGGTCTTCCAAAAATTCAAGCAAAACATGAAGGGGTCTACAAAGGATGTGTGAAAGGAAAGAATACAAAGAAGAAATTTCCAAGTAGTGAGACCAAGGAAAAAGGAATCTTGGAAATCATCCACTCCGATGTATGTAGACCAATGTCATCAAGTTCACTAAGTGGGTATGTATACTATGTTTCTTTCATTGATGAATTTTCTAGGAAGACATGGATTTACTTCATGAAGAACAAAGATGAAGTTTTCAGCAAATTCAAGGAATTCAAATCCTTGATCGAGAATCACACAAAAAAGAAGATCAAGACCTTTCGATCAAATAATGGCAGAGAATTCACATCAAATGAATTCAAAGACTTATGAAAAGAATCAGGGATTAAGATGGAGTTATCCACTCCATATAATCCACAATAGAATGGGGTTACAAAAAGGAAGAATGGAACTATCATGGAAGCTACAAGAGCAATGCTTCGTGATCAGTATCTTCCCATGCATCTATGGGAAAAGGCTTCTAGAAAAATGGTGTATGTACAGAATCGTACTCCACACAGAGAAATCAAGAATAAGATACCTGAAGATACACCAAATGGATGTCAAGACTGCTTTCTTGAATGGTGTAGTGGAAGAGGAAGTGTATGTAGAGAAGTCACTTGGTTTTGAGACACATGAAAAGGAGTCTCATGTGTGTAGATTGAAGAAAGCTCTGTACGGTTTGAAATAGGCACCCAGGACATGGTACGACAGAATTGACAGCTTTCTATCTAGTTTGGGCTTTACCAAGGGTAAAGCAGATTCCAACCTTTACTACAATGTTGAAGATGGCAACCGAGCGATGCTCCTAATGTATGTAGATGATTTGTTTGTAATAGGTATGGATGTGTTAATTGTTGATACAAAGAGAAATCTTGCTACTGAGTTTGAAATGAAGGACTTGGGTATGATGCATTATTTTCTAGGCATGGAGGTGTGGTAGAATGCAGATGGAATCTCCCTCGGACAAGGGAAGTATGTAGTAGAGATCCTGAAGAGGTTTGGGATGATGGAATTCAAGGCCATGACCACACCTATGGCATCGAACCTGAAGCTATTGAGTGATGCTTCATCAGAGATGGCTGATGCTATGATGTATCGTCAGCTGATTGGGTCCTTGATGTACCTGACGAACATGAGACCAGACATTTGCTTTGCTATGAACACCTTGAGGCAGTTCTTGATAGATCCGAGACATGTTCACATGATTGCTTCAAAGCATATTCTAAGGTACCTGAGGGGTACAATTGATTATGGGCTCAAGTACGAGGTGAATCAAAAGATTAACTTGCAGGGTTATGTTGATTCAGATTGAGTAGGTAGTGCCATCGATAAGAAGAGCACTTCAGGGTGTTTCTTCAGTATGGGATCAGGTGTGATCTCTTGGTTTAGTAGGAAGCAAGCCTGTGTGGCACTGAGTACAGCTAAAGCAGAGTATGTCGCATCTTGTTCAGCTAGAGTTGTGAGGAAGTATGGCTGAGGAAGCTAGTGTCTGATTTATTTGATCTCTAGATGGATGCTACTTGTATACATTGTGACAACCAGAGTTGCGTGAAGTTGTCAGAGAATCTAGTGTTCCATGACAAGTCGAAGCATATCGAGATCAAGTATCACTATATCAGGAATATGGTGCAGAGGGGATCAATGAAGCTCCAATATGTTGCAACGGAGGAACAAATAGTTGATGTGTTGACGAAGCCATTGGCTAGGGTGAAGTTCAAGTATTTTAGGGAGAAGCTTGGTGTTCTCCAGATCAAGATTTCCTCCAAGGGGAAATGATGAAACCCAGAGCCATTCTGACATGGTGAGAGGATTGGTTCCTTCCATGGTTATATGTAAGGGCTCAACCATTCTATCATGGTGATAGGATTGGTTCCCTCCATGTCAGATGTGACTATAGAGCCATTCTGATGTGACTATATGATTGGTTCCTACATGATCAAAAGTAAGCACTGAATTCCATTCTTGGAATGGAGGCACCTGGTCAGTTACCAGGAAAGCTTAGTCTGGGACTGAGGGCCATTCTGATGTGACTATAGGATTGGTTCCTACAAGATCAGATGTGAGTACAGATCCCTTCTGAGATTGGTTGTCAGATGTAAGTGCAAAGCCCTTTTGGCATGAAGGATTGGTTCCTTGCATGGTCGAATATAAGTGCTGAGCCTTTTTGACATTGGTTGTGAGTTGTAAGTGCAGATCCTTTCGTCATGGAGGATTGGTTCCTCGCATGGCCAAGAGTAAGTACTGATCCTTTCCGACATTGGTTGATGGATGTGAGTGCTGGGCCTTTCTGACATGGTTGTGGGAGGTGTTCCCACATGGTCAGATGTGAGTGCTGGGCATGCCTTTCTAATATGATTATAGGATTGGTTCCTACATGATCAGATGTTAAGTGTTGGGGGAGCCATTCTGACTTAGGGTAAGACATAAGTGATGGAAAATACCTACATGGAGGCTAGGCCTACAACCAACATGAAAAAGGGCTGGCTCTGTAGAACTTCCTGTGACGAGAAGAATCATGAGATAACACCCGTGATGATCCAGTGATGATGATCCAACATATATGATCTAGATAGAGGGATGATCTAGATCCAGTGATGATGATCTAGATTGAGGGATTATCCAGATCTAGATGAAGATGACTTGTAGATGAAGATGACTTGAAGGTGAAGATGACGAGGACTTGATGATGATCCAGATGATACAGAGAAGAAGACTTGTGGTGATAAATTGTGTTAAGAGAATACCTTCCTAGTTAAGAGGGAGTGTTGATGTAATTGTAACTTCAGAATGTATTCACTTGTATTTCTTATGTATTGTAACCCGATGTTTATTCCGGGATGTATTTGTAATGTACTTGAGTCATGTAATGCCTTGAGGTTCCTATCAGGAGTTTCAATAATGTAAACAAGTTATGTCAAGTCAATGTGGGTAACCCTCCTATTGTCTAAGGGTTAAAGTCCTCGCAGTTTCAGGGCACTAGGGTTATTAGAATATCCTAGTGAAGTCAGCCCTAGTTGGGTTTGGTCAAGTCGGGAATTAGTATAAATAGAGAGATAGCCTCTCTATTTATAACACACACTCACTAACACTCAGTTGTAGTGCATAGCTGAGGAAGAGAAAGACACTGGGGCAAGGAAGAAAGAGGTTACTGCTGTCAGGAGATCATCTTAGTGTTTTGGGTTTCACTTTTGGTGTTGATTCTATCTCTAAGGAAGTTGCGAGGTTTTCTCCATTTATGGTTTCCCTGAGGAAAAACACTGTGTTCATTGTCTCTTGTGTTTGATTGTTGTGGTTGTTTTTCTCTTAGTTAAAGATCCTAACATTATGCTAAATTAATGTTAAAAATCTAACAGAATCAAATTCCGCATCCAACAAGCTCTCCGGATCGAAATTTGAGTAAAAACACAGGGTGATATGTCGAAAATACGAACAAAAAAAATAGTTTTTTTTATGACAAATATGTCAATTCAACCATTATGATTGATTCATTTTATTGGAATTCTATTGGTTCTTGAATTCCAACTCACAAGAACTTATATTTGGCATGTTTTCTTATAAGGCCCATTTTAGACCCCAAATTTTCTCTAATGATACTTCATCTTTGTTCTTCAAGAAGTATATCCATGTCTTCCTAGAAAAATCATCAATGAAAGAAACATAGTATACATACCCACTTAACGAACTGGATGACATTGGTCTGCACACATTGGAGTGAATGATTTCCAAGATTCCTTTTGCTTTTCTTTTGCTACTTGGAAATGTCTTCTTTGTGTTCTTTCCTTTCGCACATTCTTTGCAAACTCCTTCATGTTTTGCCTTCAATAGCTTTGCTTGCAAGTGGTAGTACTATGTAGTGTACATGTGAAAGCCTTCTATGCGAAATTTCATTTGGCTCTGCTGAGTTATGAACCAAAGCTTGTTCTAGTTGGCCCTTCAATTTGTATAGATCTCCTTCTTGTTCCTGAATCACTACTACATCATCAATATTATTTCCCTTTGGCCACATAGGAACTTGTCCATCTACAAATGCAACCCTCATGCCTTTTGCATCCAATGTAGATATGGATAGGAGGTTCTTCTTTAGTCCTGGTACAAACAAGACATCCTTCATCTTCATAGACTTTCCTGAGTCTAGCTTATAGGAGGATTCACCACTACCTTTTATTGGATACTGGTAGTCATCCCCAAGTTTCACCTTGTGAGTTGACTGATGTTCAGACAGTTTCACAAAGGATTCTTTGAATCCCATCATATATTTGGAAGCCCCACTGTCTATAGGCCAATCATTGCTTCCATGTGTAATAGTTCCCATGAGAGCAGAAATCGGAACATATTCTTCTTCACTTGAAGAATCATCACTTTCTTATTTGATTTTCTTTGTGGAAGGTTCATCATCCTCTGCAGCATGAGCATGATGTCTTCTTTTGTTTCCCTTCTTGTGAGATCCATTTTTGTTTCTAGGACAATCTCTAGGACAATATAGAGCACACTATGACATCAACATGAGCTCACCCATGCCCTCCTTTAGTCAAGAAGGCCAACTAATCCTTATCCTTCATTTGGGGTGGCTAACTGGGTTCCTTGTTCAAACAAGGAGCATTTTTGGGGTGATCTAATTGCTAATTGATTGTTAAAATCAGTTAAGTTGATTTGTGAAGGTGCCTCCATTCATTATTTGATTATTTTTTTCATTATTTATGAACTAGAGCTAACACTCGCATCGACAACCACCTTTGATGACATGTGTCACTTCGGTTAACTCCATCGGAGCTACTTGAAGTTATGGATGTGCTACCTCCTTCAGTTGGACATCCAGTTAAATGTGATGAGTCACTTTCAGTTAGACTCAATCATCTATTGCACTCCGATTCAGTTAGGAATTAGTGTGAGAGTCAGTTATTTATTAGTTTGGTGGTTAACTAAGTGTGCCAATTGTGGCTGACATTGAGTTAAGCTACACCTATTCATTAATTCAAATGACCTCCTTGGGAGTTCAAATTGTCTTCTTATTCATGCACCTTGCATGACCATTGTATTGTAATACCATTATTTTATTGATTATATATAGCTGCAACATTCTATTGCAGCACCATTATGCCATTTTCATGCTTAATTGTCTGAAATCTCTTATGAGACTGTGTTTTAGTCCCTATATTACTGCAACAGATTAATATGGTATTAGAGCTCACAATGGGACAAAGCTCATTCTTTTAAAAAAGATGGTTTTTGATGGATCTTGCATGAAACATTGAGAAAAACCTCAAATTCCAGCACTGCATTAGAAGTAGAAGGTTTACCACTTAATACCCCAAGTTAAGGAATTATTGAGAAAGCTTTCTTGATCAATTATGTTGGGTGTGATGAAAACCTAAAATTTGCAGGTCGTTCAACCTTTTGGTGACTTTATTGTTTTGATTTGTAGGTTTTATAGGTTCAATGCATTCACTACAATAGTTTTATATGGCTTCTTTCATAGATCTTTTGACTCCATTAAATTTTTCATCAATGGAAAGGAGACATGGAGATCCAACTACATGCCAAAGGACTCTACTGGGTCACCATGGAGATAGAAGAAGATCCTACTCATGTTATAGACAAGGCTAGATTTTTGGATAAAAAAGATGAAGCATTTGGCTTCTTATGTCTCTCTATCTCCAAGGATCTTCTAATCCACCTCTCAGGATTGCAGGCTCCAAAAGATATTTGGGACAAAATTTCCTCCTTGTATGGAAAATAGGATGACTTGAGGGTTTATCAGCTTGAAAATGAGTTGATGTCTCTTCAACCTGGAAATTTTGAGACCCTTAATAATTTTTTTCAGAAAATTCAAGCATATAGTCCTTCTATTCAAGCAGTGTGAGGCGAAGAAGGAGGATGATCAGCTCATCCTCACCATCCTCTGAAAACTTGGAGCTAACTATTCAATGTTTTTTTCTACATTCCATGCAGGGAATTTTACAACCCTTGGATGGAAGATGCCTTGACTCAATGCCTTCATTGAGTCCATAACAAGCAAGAATGATAAGCTTGTCCAAATGGGGATCATTATATCCTCCCATGATCAAGCCCTCTTTGCTTCAAGACCCAAAGATTTGAAGGGGAAAGGAAAGCATCAGAAGAACCCCAAAACTAAATTCAAAGCTCCTAATCCAAAAGTTCAAAATCAGTAGCAAGAAGATCCTTCTGGCTCAAAGAAGAACAAAAACAAAGGCCACCATGGGAAGGAAAAAGTCAAGTGTTCAAACTATGGGAAGGGCTTCCACCCTGAAGATGCTTGCATGAAAAATAATCTTGATTAAGCTACTTCTCTCCTTGAGAGAAATAATATAAATCTTCCAGAAATATTTTGGAGGAAAGAAAATCAAGGTTGGGAATACCGACATGAAAGAGGTCATGCCCTCATGGAAAGCACTTCGAAGTCCATGGCTCTACTCATAGATTCTGTAGCTTCAAACCACATGATGGCCATCAAATACTCTTTCTCTTCTCTCGACACCAGCAAGAGAATTCCCATCTACATGGGAGATGAATCTACCATCATCTCAAAAGGACAAGGTACAATAAATCTTGAGCATGTTTATTTTTCCAATGTTCTGTATGTACCATCTCTTGCATTAAACCTCTTGTTTGTCTATCAAATGAACCATAATGGAGTGCTAAAGAGAGTATCCTTTAGACCCGATGAGGTAGAAATTACTAAACTTGCATATGGGAAACTTGTGGCAAAATGCTTTTCAAATCATCATGCAAAAGCCTATGTGTTTTCCCATTTTGTGGAGGATGCAAAGCCCACAACTCTGCTAAGTCATGGAAATGCGTTTAGTAGGCTCTGGTATGATAGATTTTTCCACCTAAAATTCAAATACTTGCAGGAATTACAGAAAAATTCCATGATTAAAGGCCTCCCAGTCATCAAAGCTACCACCAAAATTTGCAAAGGATGTATTTTGGGCAAGCATCCTGAGCATAAGTTTGATAGGGGGAAGGAAAGATGAGCAACAGAAATTTTGGGGATGATTCATTATGATATCAACAAACCAATTCCTATCATATCCTTGAATGGATCTCGATGATGATTCATTATGATATCAGTAAACCAATTCCTACCATATCCTTGAATGGATATCGATATGTTCTTACTTTAATAGATTATTTTTCTAGATATACATGGGCCTTCTTCATCAAGAAAAAGACAGATGTCTTAGAAAAATTCATTGAATTAAAAGCACTAATTGAGAATGCATCCAGGAAAAAGATCAAAACTATTAGATCTGATAATGGAGGGGAATATGTCAGTAATGATTTTTTGTAACTATGTTCTGACAGTGGCATTCATATCCAACATTCAGTCCCCTACACTCCCCAACAGAACGGTGTAGCGGAGAGAAAGAATTGGTTTCTCAAGGAGATGACCACTTGCATGCTAGAAGCCAAGAAGTTGGCTACAAATTTGTGAGCTGAGGCCATGAATGCTGCTGTATACATTTGGAATAGAGTTTCTCACTCATCCATGAAAGGGAATACCCCTTTTGAAGCCTATTTTAAACACAAGCCGGATGTGTCGAATCTCAGATTTGTTTTGGGTCCACTGCATGGGCCCGGATTCTGCATGATAAGAGGAAAGATTTGCAACAGCAAAGTGTTGAATGCTTGTTTATTGGATATATTTATGAATATAAAGGTTTCAAGATTCTTTATATCATAAAAAAAAATCATCATTGAAAGAAGTGTCTGGTTCGATGAACCTCTTCAAGCGGTAGAACTAGTGAAGGAGAAAACTGCTGAATTTCCTTTTTATTCTACTGAATATATGGATGATGAAATTGGGGGTAATGAACCTGATTTGGAACCTCTAATATCTGGTATCAGTGATCAGCAAGAATCAAGTTCAAGTTCATAACCTGAAGTGCAAACACATCTCCCAACTTGTGCCAGACATGCACTTTCTTTTGCTGGTGACAACATTGGAAATCCTAATGATCTAAGAAGAACCCGGTCTGATTTCCAAAGAGCAAGTATTGTGCTCTCTTGTCATGAATATTTGCTGTCCGAAACTTGTTATTTAATTATATTTTTATATCCTCATTATTACTACCATGCTCGGAAATATTTGAGATGGCAAGTTGCCATGGATGAAGAGATGAATTCTCTTCAAAAGAATGCTACTTGGGAGCTAGTATCTCTTCCTCTGGGGAGGAAATTAGTTAAATGCAAGTGGGTGTTTCAGATAAAGGTTGATGCTGATGGAAGAACCTAAAAATATAAGAAAAATATGGTATCAAAAGGGTTCTCCTAGGTCCAAGGAGTGGACTATCATGAGACCTTTGCACCGGTTGCAAAAATGGACTCCATCGACCTAGTTTTGGCAATTATGGCATCCAAGCACTGGGAAGTGCATCATATGGATGTTAAGACTACCTTTATACATGGAGATACTCATGAGGAGATATAAATGAATCATCCCTAGGGATACAATTCATATCCATCTCTTGTTTGCAAACTAAATAAGTCATTGTTTGGGTTAAAACATGCCCCACGAGAGTGGTATTCCAAGATGGATGCCTTCCTTCTCTCGCAAAACTTCCAAAGGTGTAGATCAGATCCGAATGCGCATCTAAAATCGTATGATGGTAATTTTATTATTATTTTTTTATATGTTGATGATCCTTGGATTACTAGTATAACTTTTGCTTCCATTTCAGTCATAGAAACTGCCCTCCATGGTGCTTTTAAGATGAGCGATTTGGGGCTCTTAAAGCAATTTCTGGGGCTTGAAATTGCACAAAGTTCTGATGGGATAATGGTCACTCAGTATCAACACATATAAGACCTATTATTTAAGTTTAACATGGATGAATGTAAGTCTGCTCCATTCCCTCTGCTTTCAGGGATCATCCTTGAAGAACGAAAAAGCACTCCACCCATGGATTGCACAATCTACCGTCAACTGATTGGTAACTTGCTCTACTTGACACATTATTGACTATGTATCTATTATGCAATGAATGATTTATAAATATACATGCACCAAGATCATGATATTCATTGGAAGAAAGCAAAGAGGATCCTCTAGTATATTTAGGGCACCAGGACCTACTGCATTCACTATGCTACAGACTTTGAGCTAGATTTGGTTGGTTACAAATATTCAGATTGGGTGGGAGATTATATTGATCAAAAGTATACTTCCAGATATGTATTCATTTTTGGTGGTGGCCCCATTTTATGGTCTAATAAAAAGCAGGCTACCATTGCATTGTTTTCAGTAGAGGCTCAATACCGAGGAGCAGTGAATGCTTGCATCCAAGATGTTTGATTGTAAGGCGTTCTTTCAGAGTTTGATTTTGGTAGTACTTTTTCCACTATCCTATTTTGTGACAATCAAAGTGCTATTAATATATCCACATATCTAGTTACCAGGAAGAGGACCAAGCATGTAGAGATACACATGTACTATATTAGGGAATTGGTGCATGATAGGACCATCATTCCGCAATACTGCCCTATTGATGAGAAGAATGTAGACATCTTCACCAAGATATTTTCAGAGAAGAAGTTCACTTACCATCGTTCACTATTGGGGGTGAGTTCATTAGGGTGATCAGATTACTTCTCCAGTGTTCAGCTTGAGGGGGGGTTTTCCTACTAGGTTTTCCCTCTTTCCTCACTTAGATTTATTTTTGAGCATTGATTGAGCTACATTATTGTACAGGGTGACCTATGGCCTTTGTTTCTGGGGCCCTATAATTTCATGCATTATTTTACTCCTCGTGAGTGTAGCTTAAGGGGGGAGGTGTTGGAGTTATTTACCAAACATGCACACTTATTTGGTCAATTTTGGCCTATTTACCCACTATCCTAAGTTTAATTGACTTACTTGGCATCAAATGAGCATAGTATGACATCAGCATGAGCTCACCCACACCCTCCTTCAGTCAAGGAGTCCAACTAAGCCTTCTCCTTCAAACAGGGAGCATTTCTGGGGTGATATGAGTGTCATAAATGCACCTAATTTCTAACTAATTGTTACAATAAGTTAACTAAGTTTTGAGGGTTCCTCCATTGATTATTTGATTACTTTTTGTCATTATTTATGAAATGGAGATAACACTAGTGCCTACAACCACTTATGATGACATGTGTCACTTTAGTTAACTCCATCGGAACTACTTGGAATTATGGATGTGCTACCTCCTTCAGTTGGACATGCAGTTACATGTGATGAATCACTTTCAGTTAGACTCAGTCATCTATTGTACTCTGAATCAGTTAGGACTTATTGTGAGAGTCAGTTTTTGATTTGTTCGGTGGTTAACAAAGTGTGCCGATTGTGGCTGATATTGAGTTAAGCTACACCCATTCATTCAATTCGAATGACCTCGTTGGGAATTTGAATTGTCTTGTCATTCATGCACCTTGTATGACCATTATATTGTACTATCATTGTTTTATTGATTATACAGAGCTGCAACATTCTATTGCAGTACCATTATGCCATTTTCATGCTTAATTGTCTGAAATCTCGTATGAGACTGTGTTTTAGGCCCCAGATTACTATGACAAATTAATACTTGCACATGGTCTTATAACCATTTGCAAAGCCCTCCTAAACCATGTACAATTAAACCATGAGTTGTTTAGGAGGCCTTGCACATGGTTTTAAAACCATTTGCAAGACCCTCCAAAACCATGTACAATAAAACCATGGGTTGTTTAGGAGGCCTTGCAAATGGTTTTAAAACCATATGCAAGGCCAACTTTTTTTTTGTGGATAATTCAATTTTTTGTTTTTTATTATTTTGTTAGGTAGGAACATTTCAACATCTCCCCCATATTGTGTTGTTTTTTGACCATCTTTTTTTTGCGGATAATTTTTTTTTTATTGTTCTATTAGGTAGGAACATTACATCATCTTCCCCATATTAGGTTGTTTTTATGGACGCCATTTATTTTTGCGGATAATTAAATTTTTTTTTTTTTTTTTTTTTGTAATAAACATAATATCGACAAATGTTACAAGATAACGGTACAAGATCTCCCTCATACCGGGTTGTAGAGCGCATCTCGACGCAAAAAGTGGGTCACACTTAAATAATGTATTTAGTAATTAAAAATTTTATAATTATTAAAAGTGAGTTAAGTTGTAGACCCTTGATTTTGTAAATGATTTTCAACCCTATATTAGGTAGTTGATGAAGGTAGTTACAAAAGTTAAGTATAAAACAACGAGAGGAAAAATCAATACACCAACCATCAATGAATAGAGAGAATGAAGTTTGAGACCAAAGGAGAGAGAGAAATACACTGGCACAATTCCCAATGCACTTAACATAAGGTACAACCACATTTATTGTAGTTTGAGAAATCCGTACAACACGTGTAAGCACAGTTTTTGAGGAAACATTGTACAATAGGAAAACATTGCATTTATTGCAGGCTCGAATGAATCCCGAGGCAACCGAAATCAGCAGAAAGTACAGTCCATACCACGTGTGATAGAAGTGTGATTCTATACAACATACATGTGAGGCTGTACATTGACCATACAGTAGAGTGTTTGCACATATTTTGAGGTAACTTGTTAAAATTAGTTTTTGGGAATTTTTTCCTATAGGGTTCAGAAGATGGTTTTTGACGGATCTTGCATGAAACATTGAGCAAAAGCTCAAATTCCAGCACTGCACCAGAAGCAGAATGTCTACCAGTTAATACCCCAAGCTAAGGAATCGTTGATTAAGCTTGCTTGATCAATTATGCTGGGTGTGATGAAAACCTGAAATGTACAGACTGTTTGACCTTATAGTGACTTTATTGTTTTGATTTGCAGGTTTTACAGGTTCATTGCATTCACTACAACAATTTTATATGGCTTCAATTTCCATCAATGGAAAGGAGACATGGATATCAAGCTATGTTCCAGAGGACTCTACTGGTTCACTATGGAGACATAAGAAGATCATACTCATGTTATAGACAAGGCTAGGTTTTTGAATAAAAAAGATGAAGTATTTGGTTTCTTATGTCTCTCTATCTCCAAGGATATTCTGTTCCACCTCTCGGGAATGAAGAATCCAAAATATATTTGGGACAAACTTTCCTCCTTGTATGGAAAATAGGATGACTTGAGGGTTTATCAACTTGAAAACGAGTTGATGTCTCTTCAACCTAGAAATTTTGAGACGCTTAATGATTTTTTCAGAAAATTCAAGAATATAGTCCTTCTAGTCAAGCAGTGTGAGGTGAAGAAGGAGGATGATCAGTTCATCCTCACCATTCTCTCAAAACTTAGAGCTGACTATTCAGTGTTTGTTTCTACATTCCGTGCGGGGAAGATCACAACCCCTGGATGGAAGATTCCTTCACTCAATGCCTTCATTGAGTATCTAACAAGTGAGCATGATATGCTTGTCCAGATGGTGATCATTAGATCCTACTGTGATCAAGCCCTCTTTGCTTCAATACCCAAGGATTCGAAGTGGAAAGTAAAGCATTAGTAGAACACCAAAACTAAATTCGAAGTTCTTAATCGAAAATTTCAAAACCAGCAGCAAGAAGAGCCTTTTAGCTCAAAGAAGAAAAAAAACAAATGCCACCATGGTAAGGAAAAAGTTAAGTGTTCATATTGTGGGAAGGGATTCCACCTTGAACATGCTTGCATGAAAAATAATCTTGATGAAGCTACTTCTCTCCTTGAGAGAAATAATATAAATATTTTGTAAATCTTTCGCAGGAAAGAAAATCAAGATCGGGAATACCAACATGAAAGAGGTCATGCCCTCATGGAAAGCACTTCAAAGTCCATGGATCTACTCATATATTCTGGAGCTTTGAACCACATGATGGCCAGCAAAGACTCTTTCTCTTCCTCTCGACACTAGCAAGAGCATTCCCATCCACATGGGAGATGAATCTACCATTATCTCAAAAGGACAAGGTACAGTAAATATTAAGCACAGTTATTTTTCCAATGTTCTGTATGTACCATCTCTTGCATCAAACCTCGTGAGTGTCTATCAAATGAACCATACTAGAGTTCCCAAGAGAGTATCCTTGAGCCCCGATGTTGTAGAAATGAATGAACTTGCATACAGGAAACTTGTGGCAAAATGATCTGAAAATCATCATGGAAAAGCCTATGAGTTTTCCCATTTTGTGGAGGATGCGAAGCCCACAACTTTGCTAATTTAGTGGGATTTGGTATGATAGGTTTTTCCACTTAAAATTCAAGTACTTGTGGCAATTATAGAAAAATTCCATGGTTGAAGGTCTCCTCGTCATCAAAGCTACCACTAGGATTTGCAAAGGCTGTATTTTGGGCAAGCATCTTGAGCATAAGTTTGATCGGGGGAAGGCAAGCTGAGCATTAGAAATTTTGGGGCTGATTCATTCTGATATCACCAGACCAATTCCCATCACATCCTTGAATGGATATCTATATGTTATTACTTTTATAGATTATTTTTCTAGATATATATGGGCCTTCTTCATCAAGAAAAAGTCAGATGTCTTAGAAAAATTCATTGAATTAAAAGCACTAATTGAGAATGCATCCGGAAAAAGATCAAAACATTCAGATCTGATAATGGAGGGGAATATGTCAGTAATTAGTTTTGGAAACTATGTTCTAACAGTGGCATTCATATCCAACATTCAGTCCCCTACACTCCCTAGCAAAACGGTGTAGCGGAGAGAAAGAATCGGTCTCTTAAGGAGATGACCACTTGCATGATAGAAGCCGAGAAGTTGGCTAAAAATTTGTGGGTTGAGGCCATGAATTCTACTATATACATTCAAAATAGAGTTCCTCACTCATCTATGAAAGGGAATACTTATTTCAAATCCTACTTCGAACAAAAGCCGAATGTGTTGAATCTCAGATTGTTTGGGTCCACTGCATGGGCTCGGATTCCGCATGATAAGAGGAAAGCTCTGCAACCACAAAGTGTTGAATGCTTATTTATTGGATATCTTGATGAATCTAAAGGTTTCAATATTATTTATATCATAACAAAACAAATCATCATTGAAAGAAGTCTTCGGTTCGATGAGCCTCTTCAAGAGGTAGAGCTAGTGAAGGAGAAAACTGCTGAATTTCCTTTCTATTCTACTGAATATCTAGATGATGAAATTGAGGGTAATGAACCTGATTTGGAACCTGATTTGGAACCTCTGATATCTGATATTAGTTACCAGAAAAAATCAAGTTCAAGTTCATAACTTTAAGTGCAAACACATCTCCCAAATTGGGCCAGACGAACACTTTCTTTCGTTGGTGACAACCTTGGAAATCCTGATCATCGAAGAAGAACTCGGTCCGATTTCCAAAGAGAAGGTATTGTGCTCTCATGTCATGACTCTTTTGCTATCCAAAACTTGTTATTTAATGATATGTTCAGATCCTTAGTATTACTACCATGCTCGCAAATATCTAAGATGGCAAGTTGCCATGGATGAAGAGATGAATTCTCTTCAAAAGAATGCTACTTGGGAGCTAGTTCCTCTTCCTCCGAGGAGGAAATTAGTTCAATGCAAGTGGGTGTTTTAGAAAAATGTTGCTTCTAATGGAAGAACCTATAAATATGAGGAAAATATTGTAGCAAAAGGGTTCTCCCAGGTCCAAGGAGTGGACTATCATGAGACCTTTGCACTAGTTACAAAAATGGACTCCATCTGCCTAGTTTTGGCAATTCCGGCATCCAAGCACTGGTAAGTGCATCATATGGATGTTAAGTCTTCTTTTATATATGGAGATACTCATGAGGAGATATACATGAATCATCCCTAGGGCTACACTTTAGATTCATCTTTTGTTTGCAAACTAAAGAAGTCACTATACGGGTTAAAACAAGCCCCAAGAGAGTGGTATTCCAAGATGGATGCCTTCCTTCTCTCGTAAAACTTCTGAAGGTAGCAATGCTGCTTATTATTATTTTTTATATTGATGATCATTGGATTATTGGTAGCACTGTTGCTTCCATTTCAGTCATAAAACTGCCCTCCATGGTGCATTTGAGATGAGCGATTTGGGGCTCTTGAAGCAATTTCTGTGGCATGAAATTGCACAAAATTATGATGGGATAATGGTCACTCAGTATAAATACATATAAGACATATTATTTAAGTTTAACATGGCTGAATGTAAGGCTTCTCCATTCCCTTTCCTTTCAGGGATCAACCTTGAAGAAGGAAAAAGCACTCCACCCATGGATTGCACAATCTATCGCCAAATGATTGGTAGCTTGCTTTACTTGACACATTCTCAACCACATATCTGTTATTCCATGAATTCTATACAAATATACATGCATCAGGCTCATGATATTCATTGGAAGGTATCCAAGAGGATCCTCTAGTATATTTAGGGCACCATGACCTACTGCATTCACTATGCTGCAGACTTTGAGCTAGAGTTGGTTGGTTACCCAGATTGAGATTCAGAGGGAGATTATATTGATTGAAAGTCTACTTCTAGATATGTGTTGCTTTTTGGTGGTGGCCACCTTTTATGGTCTAACAAAAAGCACGACGCCATTGCATTGCCTTCACCAGAGGCCGAGTACCGAGGAGCAATGAATGCTTGCATCCAAGATGTTTGGTTGCAAGGAATTCTTTCAGAGTTTGATTTTGGTAGTAATTTTTCCATCGTCCTATTTTATGATAGTCAAAGTGCTATTAATATCTCCATATATCCAGTTACCAAGAAGAGGACCAAGCATGTAGAGATACACATGTACTATATTAGGGAATTGGTGCATGACAAGACCATCATTCTGCAATACTACCCTACTGATGAGTAGATTGTAGACATCTTCACCAAGAGATTTTCATAGAAGAAGTTCACTTACCTTTGTTCACTATTGGGGGTGAGTTCATCACGGTGATCAGATTACTTCTCCAATGTTCAGCTTGAGGGGGGGTTTCCCACTGGGTTTTCCCTCTCTTTTCAATTAGATTAATTTTTGAGTTACATTATTGTATAGGGTGACCTATGGCCTTTGTTTTCAGGGCACCAAAATTTCATGCATTATTTATTCCTCCTGAGTATAGCTTAAGGGGGGGTGTTGGAGTCATTTACCCAACATGCACACTTATTTCATCAACTTTGGCCTATTTACCCACTATCCTAAGTTTAATTGACTTGCTTGCCATCAAATGAGCACACTATGACATCAGCATGAGCTCACCCACACCCTCCTTCAATCAAGGAGTCCAACGAAGCCTTCTCCTTCAAACATGGAGCATTTCTGGGGTGATCTGAGTGTCATAATTGCACTTAGTTGCTAACTGATTGTTACAATCAGTTAAACTAAGTTGTGAAGGTGCCTCCATTGATTATTTGATTACTTTTTGTCATTATTTATGAAATGGAGCTAACAATGGCGCCTACAACCACTTCTAATGACATGTGTCACGTTAGTTAACTCCGTCGGAGCTACTTGGAGTTATGGATGTGCTACCTCCTTCAGTTGGACATGTAGCTACATGTGATGAGTCACTTTTAGTTAGAATCAGTCATCTATTGTACTCTCATTCAGTTAGGACTTATTGCGAGAGTCAGTTATTGATTAGTTTGGTGGTTAACTAAGTGTGCTGATTGTGGTTGACATTGAGTTAAGCTACATCCATTCATTCAATTCAAATGATGTCCTTGGGAATTTGAATTGTCTTGGCATTCATGCACCTTGCATGACCATTATATTGTACTATCATTATTTTATTAATTATACAGAGCTGGAACATTCTATTGCAGTACCATTATGCCATTTTCATGCTTAATTGTTTGAAATCTCTTATGAGACTGTGTTTTAGTTCGTAGATTACTATGATAGATTAATACTTGCACATGGTATTAGAACCATTTGCAAGGCCCTCCTAAAACATGTACAATAAATACATGGGTTGTTTAGGAGGCCTTGCACATGGTTTTAAAACCATTTGCAAGGCCCTCCAAAACCATGACAATAAAACCATGGGTTGTTTAGGAGGCCTTGCACATGGTTTTAAAACCATATGCAAGGCCAACTTTTTTTTGCAGATAATTCATTTTTTTATTTTTTATTATTTTGTTAGGTAGAAATATTTCAACATCTCCCCCATATTGTGTTGTTTTTTGAATGGACTTTTTTTGCGGATAATAAATTTTTTAATTTTCTATTGTTTTTTAGGTAGGAACATTACAACATCTACCCCATATTAGGTTGTTTTTGTAGGAAACATTTATTTTTGTGGATAGTTAAATTTTTTGTTTTTTATTACTTTTTTAGTAATAAACATAATATCGACAAATGTTACAAGATAACGTTACAAGATATCCCTCATATCGGGTTGTAGAGCGCCTCTCGACGCAAAAAGTGAGTCACACTTAAATGATGTATTTAATAATTAAAAGTGAGTTAAGCTGTAGACCCTTGATTTTGTAAATGATTTTCAACCCTATATTAGGTAGTTGATGAAGGTAGTTACAAGAGTTAAGTATAAAACAAAGAGAGAGGACAAATGAATACACCCACCATCAATGAAGAGAGAGAAGGAAGTTTGAGACCAAAGGAGAGAGAAATACCCTAGCACAATTCCCAATGCACTTAGCAAAAGGTACAACCACATTTATTGTAGCTTGAGAAATCTGTACAACAGCTGTAAGCACTGTTTTCGAGGCAACTCCATACAACAGAAAAAAATTTGCATTTATTGTAGGCTGGAATGAATCATGAGGCAACCAAAATCAACAGAATGTATAGTCTGTACCACATGTGTGATATAAGTGATATTCCGTACAATGCACATGTGAGGTCGTACAGTGAGCATACAGCAGAGTGTTGGCACAGATTTTAAGGTAACTTGTCAAAATTATTTTTTGGGAATTTTTTCCTGTAGGGTTTAGAAGATGGTTTTTGACGAATCTTGCATGAAATATTGAGAAAATGCTCAAATTCCAACACTGCATTAGAAGCAGAAGGTGTACCACTTAATACCCCAAGTTTTGGAATTTTTGATCAAGCTTGTTACTCATGGAGACAAAAGGAGATCCTACTCATGCTATAGATGAGGCTATATTTTTGAAAAAAAATATATGAAGCATTCGGTTTCTTGTGTCTCTCTATCTCCAAGGATCTTCTATTCCACCTCTTGGGATTAAAGACTCCAAAAGATATTTCGGAGAAACTTTCCTCCTTGTATGGAAAACAGTATGACTTGAGGGTTTATCAGCTTGAAAACCAGTTGATGTCTCTTCAACTTGGAAATTTTGAGACCCTTAATGTTTTTTTCACAAAATTCAAGAATATATCCCTTCTATTCAAGCAGTGTGAGGTGAAGAAGGAGGATTATAATCTCATCCTCACCATTCTCACAAAACTTGGAGCTAACTATTCAATGTTTGTTTCTACATTTTGTGTGGGGAAGCTCACAACCCCTATATGTTAGATTCCTTCACTCAATGCCTTCATTGAGTCCCTAACAAGCGAGCATGATAAGCTTGTCCAGATGGGGATCATTAGATCCTCCTGTGATCAATCCCTCTTTACTTTGAGACCCAAGGATTCAAAGGGGAAAGGAAAGCATCAGAAGAACCCCAAAACCAAATTCGAATCTCCTAATCCAAAAGTTCAAAACCAGTAGCAAGAAGAAGAAGAGCCTTCTGGCTCAAAGAAGAACAAAAACAAAGGACACCATGGGAAGGAAAAAGTCAAGTGTTCATACTGTGGGAAGGGCTTCCACCCTGAACATGCTTGCATAAAAAAGAATCATGATGAAGCTACTTCTCTCCTTGAGAGAAATAATATAAATCTTTCGGAAAGCTTTTGGCGGAAAGAAAATCAAGATTGGAAATACTAGCATGAAAGAAGTCATGCTCTCATGGAAATCACTTCAAAGTCCATGGCTCTACTCATAGATTCTGGAGCTTCAAACCACATGATCTCCAACAAAGAATATTTCTCTTCTCTCGACACCAGCAAGAGCATTCCCATCCACATGGGAGATGAATCTACCATCATCTCAAAAGGACAAGGTATAGTAAATCTTGAGCACGATTTTTTTCCAATGTTCTATATGTACCATCTCTTGCATCAAACTTCATGAGTGTCTATCAAAGAACTTTACTAGAGTGCCCAAGAGAGTATCCTCCAGCCCTGATGATGTAGAAATTACTGAACTTGCATCCGGGAAACTTGTGGCAAAATGATTTGCAAATCATCATGCAAAAGCCTATGAGTTTTCCCATTTTGTGGAGGATGCAAAGCCCACAACTCTACTAACTCATGGAAATGAGTTTAGTAGGATCTAGCATGATAGGTTTTGCCACCTAAAATTCAAGTAATTGTGGCAATTACAAAAAAAATTCATGGTTGAAGGCCTCCCGGTCATCAAAGCTACCACCAGAATTTGCAAAGGATGTATTTTGGGAAAGCATCTTGAGCATAAGTTTGATCGGGGGAAGGAAAGCCGAGCATCAGAAATTTTGGGGCTGATTCATTCTGATATCACCAGACCAATTTCCATCACATCCTTGAATGGACCTCTATATGTTCTTACTTTTATATATTATTTTTTCTAGATATACATGGGCCTTCTTCATCAAGAAAAAAAGTCAGATGTCTTAGAAAAATTCATTGAATTAAAAGCACTAATTGAGAATGCATCTCTAGGAAAAACATAAATTTTTTTAGATTTGATAATGGAGGGAAATATGTCAGTAATGATTTTATATAACTATGTTTCAACAGTGGCACTCATATCCAACATTCAGTCCCCTACACTCCCTAGTATAATGGTGTAGTGAAGAGAAAAAATTGGTCTCTCAAGGAGATGACCACTTGCATGCTGGAAGCCAAAAAGTTGGCTACAAATTTGTGGGCTGAGGTGATGAATGCTACTGTATACATTTAGAATAGATTTAATCATTCATCCATGAAAGGGAATATCCTTTTCGAAGCTTACTTCGAACACAAGCTGGATGTGTCGAATCTCAAATTGTTTGGGTCCACTGCTTGGGCCCATATTCTGCATGATAAGAGGAAATCTTTGCAATCGCAAAGTGTTGAATGTTTTTTTATTGGATATCGTAATGAATATAAAGGTTTCAAGCTGATTTATATCATAACAAAACAAATCATCATTGAAAGAAGTGTCTGGTTTGATGAGCCTCTTCAAGAGGTAGAACTAGTGAAAGAGAAAACTGCTGAATTTCCTTTCTATTCTACTAAATATCTGGATGATGAAATTGGGGGTAATGAACCTGATTTGGAACCTCTCATTTTTTGATATCAGTGACCATCAAGCATCAAGTTCAAGTTCATAACCTGAAGTGCAAACACATCTCCCAAATTGGGCTAGACAGACACTTTCTTTCGTTGGTGACAACATTGAAAATCCTGATGATCCAAGAAGAACTTGGTCCGATTTCCAAATAGGAGGTATCACGCTCTCTTGTAATGACTATTTTATTTATGAAACTTGTTATTTAATGATATGCTTAGATCATAAATATTAATACCATGCTCATAAATATCTGAGATGGAAAGTTTCCATGGATGAAGAGATGAATTCTCTTCAAAAGAATGCTACTTGGGAGCTAGTTTCTCTTCCTTCGGGGAGGAAATTAGTTCAATGCAAGTGGGTGTTTCAGAAAATGGTTGCTATTGATGGAAGAAACTACAAATATAATGAAAATATGGTAGAAAAATGGTTCTCTCATCTCCAAGGAGTGGACTATCATGAGACCTTTGCACCGGTTGCAAAAATCGACTCCATCCGCATAGTTTTGGCAATTGCGGCATCCAAGCACTGGGAAGTGCATCATATGGATGTTAAGTCTACATTTATACATGGAGATCCTCATGAGGAGATATACATGAAGAATCCCTAGGGATACAGTTCAGATCCATCTTTTTTTTTCAAACTAAAGAAGTCACTATACTGGTTAAAACAAGCCCCAAGAGAGTGGTATTCCAAGATGGATGCCTTCCTTCTCTCGCAAAACTTCCAAAGGTGTAGATAAGATATGAATGTGTATCTAAAACAATATGATGGTAATTTAATTTTTTTTTTTAATATTTTGATGATCATTGGATTACTAGTAGCATTGTTGCTTCCATTTCAGTCATAAAAACTGCCCTCCAAGGTGCATTTGAGATGAGCTATTTGGGGCTCTTGAAGCAATTTTTGGGGCATGAAATTGCACAATATCAGTATCAATGTAAGGCTAAATATAAATACATATTAGAAATATTATTTAAGTTTAACATGGTAGAATGTAAGGCTTCTCCATTCCCTTTCCTTTCAGGGATCAGCCTTGAAGAAGGAAAAAACACTCCACCCATGGATTGCACAATCTACCGCCAACTGATTGGTAGCCTTCTTTACTTGACACATTCTTGAACACATATATATTATGCCATTAATGCTATATAAATATACATGCAGCAGCCTCATGATATTCACTAGAAGGAAGGCAAGAGGATCCTACAGTATATTCAAGGCACCAGGACCTACTGCATTCACTATACTGCAGACTTTGAGATAGAGTTGGTTGGTTACATAGATTCAGATTGGGTAGGATATTATATTGATAGGAATTCTACTTCCAAATATGTATTCATTTTTTGTGGTGGCCCCATTTTCTGGTCTAAAAAAACATAGGCAGCCATTGCATTGTAGCGAAGGCCGAGTACCGAGGAGTAGTGAATGCTTGCATCCAAGATGTTTGCTTGTACGGCATTCTTTCAGAGTTTGATTTTGGTAGTACTTTTTCCACTGTCCTATTTTGTGACAATCAAAGTGCTATTAATATCTCCACAGATCCAGTTACTAGGAAGAGGACCAAGCATGTAGAGATACACATGCACCATATCAGGGAATTGGTGCATGATAGGACCATCATTATGCAATACTACCCTAATGATGAGCAGATTGTAGACATATTCACTAATATATTTTCAGAGAAGAAGTTCACTTACTTTCATTCACTGTTGGGGGTGAGTTCATTAGTGTGATAAGATTACTTCTCCAGTGTTCAGCTTGAGGGGGGGTTTTCCCACTAGGTTTTCCCTCTTTCCTCACTTAGATTTATTTTTGAGCATTGATTGATTTACATTATTGTATAGGGTGACCTGTGGCCTTTGTTTTTGGGGCCCTACAATTTCATGCATTATTTTACTCCTCCTAAGTATAGCTTAAGGGGGGGTGTTGGAGTCATTTACCCAACATGCACACTTATTTGGTCAATTTTGGCCTATTTACCCACTATCCTAAGTTTAATTGACTTACTTGGCATCAGATGGGCACACTATGACATCAGCATGAGCTCACCCACACCCTCCTTCAGTCAAGGAGTCCAACTAAGCCTTCTCCTTCAAACAAGGATCATTTCTGGGGTGATCTGAGTGTCATAAATGCACCTAATTGCTAACTGATTGTTACAGTTAGTTAAGCTAAGTTGTGAAGGTGCCTCCATTGATTATTTGATTATGTTTTGTCATTATTTATGAAATGGAGCTAACACTGGCGCCTACAACCACTTTTGATGATGTGTGTCACTTTAGTTAACTCCATCGGAGCTACTTGGAGTTATGGATGTGCTACCTCCTTCAGATGGACATGTAGTTACATGTGATGAGTTACTTTTAGTTAGACTCAGTCATCTATTGCACTCCAATTTAGTTAGGACTTAGTGCGAGAGTCAGTTATTGATTAGTTCAGTGGTTAACTAAGTGTGTCGATTGTGGCTGACATTGAGTTAAGCTACACCCATTCATTCAATTCGAATGACCTCCTTGGGAATTCGAATGGTATTGGAATTCATGCACCTTGCATGACCATTATATTGTACTATCATTATTTTATTGATTATACAGAGCTGCAACATTCTACTACAGTACCATTATGCCATTTTCATGCTTAGTTGTCTGAAATCTCTTATGAGACTGTGTTTTAGTCCCTATATTACTATGACAGATTAAGACTTGCACATTGTTTTAAAAACATTTGCAAGGCCCTCTTAAACTATGTACAATAAAACCATGGGTTGTTTAGGAGGCCTTGCACATGGTTTTAAAACCATTTGCAAGGCCATCCAAAACCATGTACAATAAAACCATGGGTTGTTTAGGAGGCCTTGCACATGGTTTTAAAACCATATGCAAGGCCAACCTTTTTTTTGCGGATAATTCAATTTTTTATTTTTTATTATTTTGTTTGGTAGGGAACATTTCAACATCTCCCCCATATTGTGTTGTTTTTTGACCGGCTTTTTTTTTTTGCAGATAATTAAATTTTTAGTTTTTTATTGTTTTGTTAGGTAGGAACATTACAGTAATGACCCCATATTAGGTTGTTTTTGTGGACAACATTTATTTTTGCGGATAATTAATTTTTTTGTTTTTTGTTTTTTGTTTTAGTAATAAACATAATATCGACAAATGTTACAAGATAACGTTACAAGATCTCCCTCATACTGGGTTGTAGAGTTCCTCTCGTGTTGACTAAATTGTCATTGATGCCAACAGGTGTGTGTTAATGTGTCTTGGTGCCCCTTGAGGAGCCTCTGTGGGTTGAGTAAGTGTCAGTGTCAAAGGAGACCTTTTGACTTTGTCCAAGCCCAAGTCTGAAGCCCTTGGAGCCCTTGGGACAATGGAAAAAGCCCTGAACTTCCTGGAGATTGGTCAAGTACCCCCAAGTTGGTTTAATCAAATTATTAACAAGATTAAATGATTAAAAAAAAAAATTTAACAAAAGATTTAAAATTAATATTAAAAAAAATAAAAAATTTAATAAATAAAACAATATTAATATTAAAATATTAAATCTAATATTAACCCCTAATGTCCTTCTATTTGAAACCCTAAAACATTAAAAAAAAAAAAAAAAACAAAAAGGGGAAAATATTAAATCTAATATTCTCAATTAACCCCTAACGTCCTTCTATCTAAAAAGTAAAAAAAAAAAAAAAAAAAAAAAAAAAACAAAACAAAAAAAAAGGAACAAAAAAAGGGGAAGTGATTTTATTTTAAAAATAAAAATAAAAAACACCCATACTAACGTTTTTCAACCTTCATATGTATAAATATTCCTTCCATCGGTCTTCTAAATGAGAAGGTGAAAAAGAACTCTGTACCAATTTTTTTTCTCTCTACGGCAACATTTTTTTTTGATCTGCAATTCACATTACAAGCTTGGAAATTCGCTGGCTATGGAAAGAAAGAAATCTGAAAATTGTTTTTCTCCGCGGCAACATAAAATCACGGTAATTACCGGCTATGGAAATTCGCTGGCTGTGGAAATTCGCTGGCTGAGGCATTACTTTGAGCTTGGGAGCAAATCGTGGCAGAGGAGAAGGAGCCATGGGCAGTATTTTACATTTGCTGGAGTTAAATTGGTGAAAGAACGAATTCAGACCCGAAATATGAGCATTCGACAGCCACCTGAAATTTGAGCATTCCTCTCCGCAGCCCTAGCAATGGCAGTGAATTTAATTTGCAAAGTTTAACTCTAAATGCATTGGAGGACCAGGGATTTTGTCTATGATATTCACGAGCTGCATTTACATTGACGGGCTAAACATTGGAAATTCACGGCACATACAGTTTTTTTGAAAATTCACGGTATACAGTTTTTGGAAATTCACGGGAAATACAGTTCACGGGCTAAGGATAATTTGTCATCAAATTTTTTTGGACAAGCTACACGATGAACCTATCACGTTATCTGCTGTGTTCCAAGCTAGCGTCTATTTGTTGACTGTCGGATTTGAATTCAGTTCACAGAGTGGATGAATGGAATGATGGAATTCAGTTCAGAAATTATCTCATAGACAGTGATTTTCTAAGGCCTCTTTACACCACTTTCACAGTCACGTTTTGGTCCTTTAAATAGTATGAAATTGTTGGATGATTTACTTGCTTGATCAGTTCACACTTTGGATACGAAACAGTGTTAAAAACTTGGTGGCAGCAGTCCATAACAACTTGCGTACACAGCCTGGTTTTTATAGTTCAGAACAATCCTTCCTCTGGTTGAAGTATTCTTGCTGATGCCACTTACAGTCTCGGTCTCCTCATGTCCTGAAGCTTCCTCTTATTGGTGTGACGGTCACTTCTTATTGAGGTATGCATAAAAATATGGTTCAAGAGAAATAGATATACAGTGATATGTTTTCAGTGTTAAATACAGTACAGTTCAAGGTATGTTTTACATTGATGCATTCAGTATGTGTATGATTGTTGATATACATTTGTATGAGTAAATGATGTGGAGTAGTGACATGAGAACATCAGTATATGTATTTGTGCAAGGATAGAAAGTATGAAAGGGAATGCATATTCAGTATTCAGTCAAATGTGTGAACAGTGTCACATTTTGTACAAATAAACATGTACAGGAATGAGTAAACTGTGTGGACAGCATGTGCAAACAACAGTGAATGTGGTAGTTTGTTTTGTGAGGATACTCTTTCATGCTATGCACAATCTGCTATGCACTTTGATTTGATGACACATGCTTTGATAATAACCTATGATGATGTTCAGCATTAGCAAAGCAGAAATACTTCAGTGATTGTGAATGGCAGTGAATGGTGTGCACTAGCAGATTCAGAGATTGGTACATGATAGATCTATAGGTTGTGCAGTGTGGTTCAAAGTGTGTCAGCATTAGTGATAAGGCTTACTTGGCAGTAAACAGTGAATAGAGGTTATCAGCAGCAAGAAGTTCTAATCCAGCAGTATTGATGAGCAGTTGATCAGCATGACCGTGAGGACATGAGCAGAGAAATGATGTGACAGTTTGGCAGTGATCAGAGTGCAGATGATTTCAGCAGAGAGTACAGGGTTTGATATTTGACAGGTTCACAGGTTCGGCAATATTTTTCTTATCAGGGTGGCAGGACGGGGCAAGGAAAGGAGGTCATAGCCTCCATCTGGTAGAAGACGGAAAACTAGGGAGTGGTAGCTTCCTTCAGGTTGCAGCCTGTAAAACAGGGGGTCGTAGCCTCCTTTCAGTTGAAGCTGAAAAATTGAAGTCTATATAATAAGACAGTTGTTCTTTTCATCCAGTTATTTCTGGACAACTATTATTAAAAGGCTTCCGTGGTTTTACCCCCAGGACTTTGGTTTCCACGTAAAAAATCTTGTGTACTGTGCATCTTGTTATTTTTCATGACTGTTGATGATATGCTGCTATGATTGGTGATTAGCAACTTGCTCTTGATCAGAATTTTTTTTAATTGGCAAATACTGATTCACCCCCCTCTCAGTATTTCAACATCTCGACGCAAAAAGTGGGTCACACTTAAATGATGTATTTAATAATAATTTTTTTTAATTATTAAAGTGAGTTAAGTTGTAGACCCTTGATTTTGTAAATGATTTTCAACCCTATATTAGGTAGTTGATGAAGGTAGTTACAAAACTTAATTATAAAACAAAGAGAGAGGACACATGAATACACCCACCATCAATGAAGAGAGAGAAGGAAGTTTGATACCAAAGGAGAGAGAGAAATACCTTGGAACAATTCCCAATGCTCTTAGAAAAAGGTACAACCAAATTTATTGTAGCTTGAGAAATCTATACAACACGTGTGAGCATAGTTTTCGAGGCAACACTATACAACAAGAAAAAAATGCATTTATTGCAGGTTGGAATGAATCCTGAGCCAACTGAAATCAGTAGAAAGTACAGTCTGTACCACATGTGTGATAGAAGTGCGATTCCGTACAATGCACGTGTGAGGCCGTATAGTGAGCATATAGCATAGTTTTGGCACAGATTTTGAGGGAACTTGTTAAAAGTATTTTTTGGGAACTTTTTCCTATAGGGTTCAGAAGATAATTTTTTCAAGTGTTGTTGAAAATTTTGTTGAAAATTTTCTTAATTTTTTTGTTTAACGACAAAATCTTATTTCTAGTGTTTTTGCCAAGTTGGGGTTTTTCCTGGTCTTAGACCAAAATCATTGTGTTCATCTGCTTAGAGATTGTTCCATTATTTGACAGAATTTTTGAAGTACATTTCAGAAGTGTGGTTTTACTTTCCATTAATTTAAATTAAAACCTAGTTTTTCTAAGTGTTTGACAGAATGTGTAAATGAGAAAATTCATTTTATTAAGTTAGTTTTTCTTCATTCAGTTGGGAAAGTAAGAGAACAAATGAGAGGAAATTCATCTCAGTATAAGGGAGACAAAAAAGGGCCGAGTAAGAAAAGACAAATAAGGAGAAAGGCTATCTAATTAGTTATGAAATAAAAATAAAGGAAACAAATTTAAAAGTTGAAAATGATAGGTAAAAAAGGTTGTTAGAAAATCAGTTGGAATTAATATAAAGAGGTTGCAACTTCTAAATCTATAGAAGATAATTCAATCTCAGTAATCAAGGTTGACAATTTTTAGAGGGTCTCTAGAACTATTGAGTTGAGTGCATTGTTTTGTATGTCACTACAAGGAAAAGACCTTGTAGTCGAGGCCATAGAGGAGGATTTTAGTGTTACAAGAATGGAAAACAATGTAAAAAAAAAAAATCTACAACCTCTGTCAATGGTAGTGGATGTTTTAATGGAGGTTATCATGGATACATTTTATAACTAAAAAAACTAGGCAGTCAGATGCCTTTGCATGTTTTTTTTATCGGTGTGCTTCATTTTAATTAAGCATACCAGTGCATTACATAACCAAACTTATCGGTGGGGTTCAATGTGAATAATCTACCTCGATGCATTCAAACCGAACAAGCACCCTAAATAATCAAATTGATCTCTCATCAATGGTGCTTGTGTATATATTATACACACCAGTGCTTGCGTACATATCAAATGAAATAGTGAGATATGTTACAACATTCGCACTCGATAATTATATTTTTAAACTTTACTAATGCTTTCCATTTACGTAAGTGCACTAGTGCATCTCATTGTCAAATGCACTGGTGGTTAAAAAATATCAAAATCAACTAGTGCATTTAAACAAATAAGACATGCCAGGGCACTTATACACAAAATAAGCACCAATCCACATAACCTTTCATAGTTACAGGTGCATACAACCCATTGGCATGCACTGGTGCGAAAAACATATGAAAATGCATCGAAGAATATTTCAGACGAGTACAATATTTTAATATTTAACAATGTGTTTAATTTACATAAACACACTGGGGATAAGTGTGCATGTAGATGCATTGGTGCATCTTCGATTATCAAAAGCACCACACATGATTCTTCGAACAATGGTTACTAACATTG
>LPNX010490181.1:197861-208093 GCA_001517045.1 Pseudotsuga menziesii | reverse complement strand
CATTGCTTGAGGGATCTTCTTTGAATGGTGAGAGCTTGATATTCAATTTCTCCCATATTCTCTTCTCTTATTATGAGTCAAGATTCTTCTTGTGTGCACTCTTCCTATAGTACAGCGAAGGTAATCACTTCCTTCTTGAACACATTCCTCAAATGAATGAATCCCATGATCCTGGGAGGCCATTCAAGGTGGTTATAACAATATCTTATTCTTCTTCAATTGATTTGTCATAGCATTGAAAACTTTCTTTTGGCGTCTTCAAGGATGACACATGAGGGCTAAGATGATCTTTAAAAGAATCTACAATGATTCTCTTAGCTCTAGCCTTACCCTCATCTCACTCTGGATCTTAGAACTTCCTTACTAAAATATTGATCTAAGTCAATGTATTCAAGGATGAAGGAGTTCCTATACTTCCATACTTGGAAGTTATCAGCTTCACCAAGCTTGTCATCAAGCTGGTGTGATTAGTCATTTTTAAATGAGAACCTCAAATGTAAATAGAAAAAAGATTAGATCTTACCGATTTGAGGTGTCTGTTCTGGTTTCGAAGCTGGCCGATCTAATGTTTGTTAGAGAAACCCTAATTTTCAAAACTTGGAATATTTTAGACCTGTTTGGATAGAAATATGCACGTTTGCAAGGTGAGATGAGTAGCATACTCATTTTCCCCAAACTGTGATTAGAACTGCAAAATATTTGATGCCCTGGTTTTCTTCAATTTCTTCTACATAATTTCTTGATATTGTTTTTGAGTTATCTTTGGAAGTACTGCTCCTCTATTTTTGAAAATTTGCAATGAGGTATCCTCATCAGTCCTATTTACAACACCATAGGTTTTAGAAGAATTGGTTTCACAAATTGGGACTTATGAGAGTTTTCCCAAGGTGACTTAATTCAGGACTATTCAACATAGAAAAATTGTACAGACTACCACATGTCACTATTTCACCTCTTGGGTATAAAACATTTACCATCGAAATTAAAGTCTGTTTCCTATCTGGAACATCTTACGAAATTTCATTTGGACCTTCATAGCTTGAGATATAGCGATTCTCCCTAGGTGTCATGTTTAGGGATGAATCCCGGGAGAGGCTGGAACCCTGATTTGGAGGAATCATATATCCTAGAATATAGTGAATATGAGGCCAAATTTTTTACAAATGGTACATAAGGAATGTGTCTTTGACCTGTAAAATTTTTGTCTCCTGATCCTTCTCCAATATAGAGATATAGCGAATACACCAAAATGGCTAGTTTTAGTATTTTAGGGTTTTCAAGCATGGAACCCTAATTTCCATTAGCTGCCATTGAGGTTGTATTTTGGTTGTATAGTGAAACTTCTTTGATTCAGAAACTGATACCACCAATAGATGTTCCCTAGTGAGGCAATTTAGCCTAGCCCTCTTTTCTTGATGATTTGTGGAGAGAAGTACAACGAAAGATTTGTAGCTCACAGAATCTCCCAGAAGGAAGGAATCAACTACGCGGATATACCTTTGCACCATTAGCTAGGCAATCCTCAATTAGAACCATTCTTTCCTTGACATCCAAAATGAAGTGGAAGTTACACTAGATGGAACTAAATACAACCTTCCTAAATGGCTTGATAGAAGAAGAAGTATATATTGAACAACCGCAAGGTTTATAGATAGATGATCAGAAATATCATGTATGCAAACTCAAGAAGGAATTGTGTGGGTTAAAGCAAGCACATAGAGCATGGTATGGAAGAATTGATGGATTCATGATGAGTTTGGGATTTACCAAGAGTAAAGAAGATTCCAATATCTACTATAAAGTTGAGGGTGATGTAATTATGATATTACTACTATATGTAGATGATTTATTCTTGACAGGTGAATATAATCCCATCAACGAATGTAAGAAGAATCTCGCTACAGAATTTTATATGAAAGACCTTGGAATGATGCACTACTTTCTAGGTCTTTGAATATGGCAGTATCTAGAAAAGGGTTTCCTAAACCAAGGAAAATATGCAATAGAAATCCTAAAGAGATTTGGGATGATGGATTGCAAGGCTATGACTACTCTAATGACAAAAAAATTGAAGCTATTGAATGATGAACCTTCAAAAACAATAGATGCCACCTTATATAGACAAATTATTGGTTCTCTAATCAAATTAACGAATACAATACCAAATATATGTTTTTATATAAACTCTCTGAGTCAATATATGGTGAATCCCAAACATATTCACCTAGTAGGAGCAAAACATGTGACGAGGTACCTAAAGGGGACTTTATACTATGGTCTCATATATGCATCAAATGACAAGATCAGATTACATGGATTTATAGATTAAGATTGGGAAGGAAGTGTCAAAGATAGAAATATCACTTTAGCATGTATTTTTAGTTTGAGATAAGGCATGATCTCATGGTTTAGTAGAAAGCAATCCAATATTGCACTTAGCATGACAGAAGCTGAATACATTGTTGCATGCTCAACTTGTAGCAAAGCATTATGGCTTTGCAAGATGTTGACATGATTATTTGATGCAGTGATATCCATTGCGATAATCAAATTTGTATTAAGATGATAGAAAAATCAGTGTTTCATGACAAGTCGAAACATATCGAAGTTATATATCATTACATTTGGGATATGGTATAGAAGGGAGCTATAAATATCAAGTATTCTCCTATAGAGGAAGAAGTGGTAGATGTGTTGACTAATCCTCTATCTTGTGTAAAGTTTGAATACTTTAGAGACAAGCCTAGTGTAGTCTGAAAGGACCTCCCTCGAAAGAGGGAGTGAATAAGATGGTAGAGGGTTGCAGTGGTGTGGTAGATCAGCCTACAATAGGGTAAGTCTGTTAAATTTTCATATGCTTAGCTAAGACATTAGTACTTCATTTCATTTTCATAACAAAAGCATATAAACAGGATTACTGAAAGATAGACAAGCACAACCATACAAAAGAAACACAAATATTTATCCTGGGAAAACCCTAAAGGGAAAAACCTAGCAAAATCTTCCTCAATATAGATGCCCCAAAAATATAAAAGATAAAAGATAAAACCAGCAAGGAGATCAAAGCCTGATCCTCCTCCTTCTCCAGCTACTTCTCCTCCACTAATGCGCTACACAAGTGAGAGTGTGTGTTCCAAATGAGGAGCAATACACCTCTATTTATATTCATCTGTTCACTTAAGTTAACTCATCTGTCATGTAGGCTCGAGTTAATCATGTAGGCTCGAGTTACACATGTAGGCTCAAGTAACCACACTGGGGTGCTAATGAACCACCTTTACAATTAGAGGGGATTGCCTCATGACTCTTCTTAGTTCTTCCGATTAGGAGCATCGGGGTACAAAGTAATACAAGTGATTCTCCCGGTAGGACCATCGGGGACCACAAATAAATACATATAGAATATTATTTGAAGTTACAATATTTCAACAAAGTCTATCTAGGCTTGTTGGCATGAAAGTGTTAGTAACCAAATAGGATTAATGGGTTGAAAAAACTAATTTAAATCTAGTGATCTAAATCCCTTTAATTTTTCAAAGACATGAATTGTTGTTAATGTTTTCATTAATGTCAAATAGGATGTTAAACTTAATTTTGTTAATGATTTCAAATAGAATGTTAAATGCCAGATAGGTTGGAATTAATGATCAATATCAAAAAGGTTGGACTTGATGATTAATTTAAAAAATGATGTTTTCCTTATTGGTTCTATTACATAGGATGTTGTCCTTGACTTAATGCTATTATATGAGATTGTTGGGCTTTGTGTTGGCCTTGAATCTAGTTTGAAGGAGTATATTGAAAAAATTTAAACATAAATATTGCAGTAAAAATAAGAAATCGGCAAGTACAAAAACAATACAAATAGGAGAAAGAAGAGTGATAAAATAAAGCAAGTGAAACAACTAGAAAGACACAGAAAGCAGATATCAAGCAAATATCAGATTGTAGAAACTATCAGTTTGTTGAAGTCCACAGATACTGGATAAGTCAAAGTAAATACAAATGCAAAGAAAGTGGTGTCTTGAAGTGTTTATATTGAATTATGAATATCGAAGTTTGCAACACAATAAACAAGTCAACAAAGTGTTGCAGAAAGACATGGTTTCACCAAAATAAAGAAGCCGCTCATTGTAGTACAAAATCCTTCTTCTTCGAATAATCATTGTGGTCAATTGATTAAATTAAGAAAATAAAATAAACATGTGGACCCTCATGTGGACATGAGAAGTGATATAAATAAAAAAGGATTTTAATGTACTTTGTTGGGGGTGTGGTGGAAATCATGGATAGTATGAAGTTTAATTAATCTTTTCAGTTTAGGAGGAATAAATGACTAGTTGATCAAAAGAGTAAAAGAATAAGCAGATTCGATGTACATCAAAGTCACAAGTCATGGTTTAACAAGTCACAATACAAAAAAGAGTTGAAGAACAAGGCAGATTGCAATGTGAATTTATCAGAACCAAGTACACAACCAAGTGGTAAATTGCAGTGGTGTAAATAAAAAAAGAGTGGAAGACAGATTTTGGTGCAAAGTTGTTCGATTTGAGTCAAGCAAAAAGATAATTTTGCAAGTTTCACACAGGAATAGGTTTTGGTGAAGTGAAAAAAATATCCCACCCAAAGAAAATTTGAAGGACGAAGGAAGAAGTGAGTGCAAAGCTATTTAAGAAAAATCATAAGATGTAGGAGGAAGTGAATGATTGAAGCCTAATGTGAATAAATTCAGTTAGAGCAAAGTATGGAGTCACAAGAATGACAAGAAACAGTATCTAGAATAGGTTGAGAAAAATAAAAGAATGGAATTACTCAGTTGAATTATAGTGAAGATAAAACAGATTTAAACAAGAGAAACTACATACTTCTTAGGTTAACTTGAGAACAACTGACATGTTAAATGTTGTCTACAAGCTTGGTCTTGCACCAAGTATTAGATTCCTCATGACATGTTGTATTCTGTTTATAATATGGGTCTTCTTCCAAGGGTTATATCCTTCATCTCTAAGTTAGTGCTTAGAAACCTACAGATTGGTTTCTTTTGAAACTGATGTATTCAAAGATCTATCAAATATTCAAAATTATTCTTGGTGTCTATGGCTTGTGATGTTAATTATTTATATAGTGAAAAGTTTATTATACATAACAATTATGACATGCAAAATAAAAAATAAAATTAATTGCATATATGTTACACTAATTCAACCTCCCTTCCCCCCTCTTAGTGTACGTGATGTGTTCATCAATTGGTATCAGAGTGAGGTTACTTCATAAAACAACTAACAAATGGAGGGAGATCCTTGAGAACATAAATGGATGTGAAATCAATGTTGAATACAAATGAAGATATTTTCTTCAATGAGACATACTACTCTTCTTGGAGAGAAAGAATGAAAAGATATCTGAAAACAAAAGGACCGGGTGTTTGGGAGACAATTGCATGCAAACTTACAACTGTAAGAAACTAGTCAAAACATTTAGCAAAAAACGAAGCCAAGAGAAGCCACTCAACAATAATTAAGGCTATCTTAGATAGCTTATCAGATCAAAATAAAAAATATGGGACAATGAACATTTGCTAAAGAATCATGTCTTAGGTTGGAGAATCGCATTCATGTCGAGGTGAAAAACATGCAATACTCACACTCAACAGAAGTAGAGTTTGAGAATGAGATTAATGAAGGTATGTACTCCCCTATACATTCATAGTACATCAATTCAAATAGTGAGGATGATTTCTCTATTACAGATGAAGAACAATATATAATGAAGCTTAAGATATATGTTTTAGCACTACTAGAAGAGGTCAAAGGGTTAAAATATGAATAATCTGTCGAAGTATCAAGGGATGACCTCGATATTCTTGAAAGTAAAATTATGTGAATTTTAAAAGAAATGGAAAGAGCTCAGAATAAAGATGAGTTGTTACAACAATTACTTAAGGATTCCAAAAGACAGGAAGCAATGATTTCCGTAAAGGATCAAGGTGTAAAATCCTTAAAGACTAAAGAAGATGAAATCATAAACTTGAAAGAAGAAATTTCTATTCTAATAGAATAAGTAAACAGACATAAGTCAAATGAAAAAAAAAATCTTTAAATGTTTCAAGAAAATTTGTTAGTGGGCTGAAAATCCAACTTGATAAACTTGAAGGAAGAGAGGAAGTCAAATAACGAAGGAAGAAGGTACACGTGGTAGTGTCAAGTTGGAAGCAGAATAATTCAGAAGAAGAAAGGAGGAACTAGATCTCAAATTCAATCGTAAGATTAGTTCATTAATTATATATGAGATATTAGAAAATAAAAGGTCACCAAATGAGCCGTAAATATAAACTTGGAAATTTACAAATATGTTTCACCTTTTATTGGCTCTCAACACTTTTCAAAATGATAGACCTTGAGCTCTTGAACTCTCCAAAGAGTTTTTTTTCTTCTTCTCTTATCTCTCTGTCTATTGATTTAAAATCTTCTTTATATAGATAGACTAAAAATGGTTCTTTGTGAAGCTACTGGCTTAACATTAGAAACTGTAATAACTCTCTACCTAGAAACTTATTTTTAGAAATTTAATTCAACTACTTTATATATGAGAGAACTCAACTCTTCATTCTAACAGAGAAAAACTAACATGCTACAGACTTTGACAAAATCAATTGAGATCATATGAGAATCAACCAATAATTAATATGCGTTGTTCGCACATAGGTAACTTTGTCTAGTATTCAATTACTAGCTCAAGGAACAAGACATCTTAGGTAGGTATGTTGATCATAAATGGCACAATGGATAGTAAGCGGGAACATGCCCATAAACCCGTCGTCTTATATTAGCTTGAAACAAGGATATATACATTGAAAAATTATCTAGAAAATTTTATGGAGAGGCTTTTCCTAGAAGAAACATTTACAAATGTATTTAGTATTCCAATGGCACTCCAATCACACTCTTCTACCTGAAAGATAAAATGGCCACATGACTTCTCTTTATACCTTTCTTTCTCTGCAGATACGACCTCAAGTTCTACCACAAACTACGGTCTGTTCTGCCAAGTTCTTCATTTTCTGGGCTGCACATAGCTTCACATATTCTTTAGGGAAAAATCAACCAAGTGTTCTTTTGCCTATATGGCTTCCTCCTTGCAGCCTCAAATTCACGGTCGGTTGCTTCCAGACAAGAACCTTCAACAAGGGAAGCTAAAGAAGGGAGCATAGGAGCACATGATCTAATAGGGGCAACTAAATCCAATAATTTCCCCTTCCCTTCCTTTCATGCCTATAATAGAGATCTCAATGCTCTCAAACCAACATATTGGCAAGCAAACAGAGCTTGTTTGTTCAATTTCAGGTATGGTTTCTATTCAACCAAGCAAGTAATCAACCTCTATTTAAGCTATTGCTTTAGCAGCACCACATCTCCAAAGAATTTGTCATGGCTTCATAGATCAGTAGCACCACAATATTCTCTCACATCCTCTTCAGCCTACAACCTTCAAAATTCAAACTAAATTGATGTTGATCCTGCAAAATGACTCAAGCTTTAACTCCTAATTGATGTTCAGCCCACAAAATGACTCGAGCTTTAACTCTTTGAGTGATGCTGAGCCTACAAAATGAATTGAGCTTCTGTTGTGCAACTCTGATGAATACAACAACCCTTTCGCTCCTTACACATTTTAGGTGGATGAAGGTTGATATATTCCTCGAAGAAAAGACTAGAAGGCATGTGACTTCTATAAGGCCTTTTTATATATTAACCTTGATATAAGACCTTTATATATGGACTTTGATGTAATCCGATATATTTAAAGATGAGGAAAGGGAAAAATAATGAAAGTGCTTTTAGCATAAATACAAATGTGATATCACAAATATATAAAAAGGTTAGTATAATGAAAAGGGAAATGCTTTATGCGTAAAAACAAGAGATATGCTTTATGCATAAAAACAAGTGATACCACGATGTATAAATACAATGAAAAAGTTTAAAATACAAAAGCGAGAAAATGATTTTTTAACTAAGAATGCTTAGCATAGAGAAAGGTGTAACATCAACGTGAATAAAGGAAAAGAACCCTCGAACCCGTAGGGAGAGGGAAAATTTTAACGAGAGAGTTCGTAACTATGAAAAACATAATTGTAAATTATGAATCTATTTTAAACAAAAGGTGTGAGCGTATTAATCCCACATGCGTTGGGAGAAAAGAAAACTAGAACACCTCAACCATATTAACGAGGTAAAATGCAAAAGGAGGCAAGCCTCTTGGAAGATGGAAAATCTTACAACAGGAACCGTGGGTGGAGGCTTTGGAGAAGAGCAGAATCCATTTTCGGAGAAGAGCGTGAGTCTGCTAGCCGTAGCTCTACATAAAACTGTAAGTAGGAATCGTGGCCTTTTGTATTTTTGGTTTTCTTCGAAGGACGGTTTTACCTGCACTCTTTCTAGCATGTATTCATTACTGGTGAACCTAGAGGTTTATTTCTTGCCGTGGTTTTGCTGTACTTTGTGGGTTTTGTTGAACGCGTCCTGGCAATCTCTGTTTTATTCTGTCTTAGACCAAACTACAGTACTTGAAAGACCTTCCGTCCGCTTTATTTAAATATTAGAGAGTTGAAAACTGTGGTATGCGCTTGTGGCGATATTGAGTACGTTCTGATAGTATTGAGTTTTGTTTTTACTATTGTTCTAGTTAAATTTTCATAGGTGAAGGTAAGTGGGTTCATATCCCTGTGTGGTAAATAAATTCCATAAACTACAGAATACCAACCCATTGGTTGAGTTCACCTTACCCGTAGTCGCACAGTTGCAAATGCAGATCCATCTGGTGATCCCCAATGCATTGTTTTAGAACTATTAAATAATCGCTCTAGGAAGTAAACCCCTGCCGTGATTTCATTACCAGGATTGTTTCCTTTTTCCTATGCGATTTGCCATATGTGAACCGCTATTTTTTTATTTGATCGGGGAATATTTATTCCAGAACTGTATTGTTGTGTATCTAAGAGCCATCACTTGGTTTTGAGCTGCAAAATTTTATATAGATGGCCCACGTGATTTGTTCCACTTACTTGCAAAGAATCATTTGATTCTGAACTCCATTACCCTTATGCCAAGACTGTGTGTGCCTTAAGTTTGTCAAGGACAGTTTGAAACTGAATTCTATCGTATCGCTCTAAGCTGAGATTTGCAGTCCCTGTGTTTGCTGACTGGGTCCAAGACACCCACAAGCTTATCGACGCTTACAGTCCAACATAGCACTATTTTTCACCTTTGGCATACTTCATTATTTTCTGTTACGTGCATGTTCATAAGATTACTATGAATTATGGAATAGGACTCATGGCCAGGGTTACTTTGGCTTAATGCAAAGTATCATAAAGTGCTTTCAATAAACTTTATGATTAAGGCCAATGTAATTAATATAGTAAAATCGCAAAAGTCTCATAAAGTGTTTTCAATAAGATTTATGATTTAAGGCCAAAAGAATTAATAAAGTGAAATAGGAATTTGCACATACGTTCATATGGTGAATTAAAAATATGGTAAAGAGAGATAGCACTTGTAATCACAAATATTTTTGTAAAACCTTACTATAAGGGCACGTAGATTTAAGTGAAATTCCTTTTATAAATAAAGTGAAAAATTCCCCTCGAATAAATGGAAGGGAATTTCTATTTATAAGTAATTTGCATAACGTTCATATTGGAATTTCCTTAAATATGCTTGATATATTTTTATATGGTGGGGAAAAGTGTTTCATTGATAATTTAGAGTTAGAGCGAATTTAGTACTTTGGGTTATAAATATAAAAGATGGGACAAACATTGTTGTGGATGTTTATAAAAAAAAACATTTCCATATCTAAGTAACTATATATGGAAACACTTCCGTAAATAAATGGATGCATGAACTTTTGCTTGAAGAAAATGACAGCATATTGGCAAAATGTTGCATAAGTCTTTGAGTAATGTTATGCGTGCAATATTTGGTAATGCCTTATCATAAACCCTAGACTTGGTCACTTTAAGAGTTGTATAGGATGTTTAAGCTTTGTAAAGGTGTAAACTGTCTTTTGAACCTTAGTGGATTCGTTCCCACTCAGGGGTGGCTCTAGGCGGGAAAAACCTACGCCAAATAGAGCCAATGTTTGGGAGGAAAAGTCATAGGACGTTTTCAGTCACCCTAGTTTCATTCATAAGTAATTGTAATGATTGTTTTATTAATGAATGTATTTTT
>LPNX010490181.1:164753-190037 GCA_001517045.1 Pseudotsuga menziesii | reverse complement strand
TAGAATTCATATATTCCCTAAAATACATAAACAAACATGGTAAATCCCTTGCCTCTATCCGAAATATCGAAGTTGGTCTTCATAGTTTTGATGAAACTTCCTAATTCAAGTGTTAAAATAAGGTATAGATTCTTTCCATGCTTTTAACAAATATTTTCTTTTGAACAAAGGGTACTTTTTGGTTAAGGTCAAGACACCAAAGTTCAAAAATAGACTCTACGAACACGAAGATACATAGTGTTTTTCGGAATATTGCACCTTCTGCGAACAGACGCTATTCCTCTAGTCTGAATGGTTCAGATCCAGAACAAATAAGTGAACGATAAAGGGTGAAAATCTTCCCTGAATGTTGTAAAAACCTGGAATAATGCTTTGATGATGAACCTGTGTACCTGCAGAACATGTGAAACAAACAAGAACATCAAAGCTACCAGAACATGATTTACACATCCATACTAGTGACTAAGAAATCGAGTAACATATACATGCGAGATCGGTACAACATATATGTGGGACGAAAATCAGCTTTGCATTAAGAAATCAATGAAAAAGCTTACAACCATTGCCTTAGTGTTGACAAACTCCTCGACAAGACAAACCCCTCATCCCTGATAGCTCCAACTTGCTCTCTTGTGTTCTCCAATGGATTGGGCTAGGTAGTCAATTCAATAGCATAACATTACCATTCAGTTCTCTCTCTCTCAACTATGGATATGATCTTGTATTTATAAGGCTCAATGGATAGGGATAGTTGAGAGAATTATGGGTGAGGTGGGTCTAAGATCCTACCAAGAGGGATCTCGACTCCAACTAATCCATATTGATAGGGATAAGGGAGGACACGAGGCTCATGTTCTAGAAGCCTCGAGAGTCCTCTTTTTTTCCATTTTTACCAAGGGTAGCGGTTTTGTTCCCTTATGATAGAGTGGTTTAGGTGAAAATTGCTTTAAGAACAAAGCACATCGATGGTGGTAGCACTTCTCTACAACAGGACTCAGGTGGTGTTGAACAAGGTACCACTCATCAGCTAAAGGGAAAGCGTGGTGCTAGGTTTTTCCATGTAGAATTAACATCCAAAGCAAGTTTCCACTCCAAGATTGGGATATAGGGAAAACATAGGGGTTAAGGATCTCATCACATGTTGGTGACAGGATTTGGGTATAACAGAATGCCCCCCAAAGCATGAGGCTTACAGGGATACGGTAAGCGAGAGCTTTGAGAGAACAAGTTGTCACTTCGAGGTAAGATTCAGCTTGATCAGAGAGTGTCGTTGAGTAGGCATCTGCAATACATCAATACTTTTGACCCATAGACATGTAACTAGCTCATGGTTGCATACCAATACAAGGCAGACCCATGAGAGGAATAAACAACCATGGCTACTAGAATACAATGTAGATCCATGTGATAGAGGAATGAAACTTGGACATAGCTACTAGACATACAACGTAGATCTATGTCGTACAGACACAAATTTGAGCGTAGACACTACTATACAAATGTGGGTCCATGCTTGATATACAAAACTCCATTACAACCTGGGGAAAACAATGAGTGCTAAACAAGTCCCCAGGGTCTTCATCTCGTTTTCCACAAAGTACGATTATATCCATGTGATTACAATGTTCTGAAGTTGAACATGGTAGAAACCACTTGATTACTGGCCAATGATGTGAACTGTTAATAAGTGCGAGGGAGATCACCATTGATGTCAGTGATTCCCAAGGTACCCTAGTACAATATACTGAGTGTGAATAGATGTCTTGGTGTCGAACACCCAGTCGATTCTATCAATCAAAGGTCAATGATGTGAACCTGTGTTGAGAGTGAGAGAATATGTCATTGAGGCATATAGATCTCAAGGTACTAAATTTGTTTCTAATACTATTTCTTGGATGATGAGCTAATGTCGATAGGAATAGTCTCATCGAAGGAGGGCCATGATGAATCCAACATCGATGGCATGAAACTCAGAACAAAGTTCTGGAATGATGTGAGTGAAGTAACCATAATACTGACTCAAAAGTACGGACACAAAGGCTGTTTTGACTGTAGAGGTAAACTTTTTCAACTTCTCTTTGAACATTGGGCGGCACGACAAAAGACTCGGTAGCATGACTAGACCAGAAAAACACATAGTGCAATGGTGGACAATGTATTATTTTGAAAGACTCAAAGGAGTGACATGACTCATGAAAGTGGATCATCACAGAAATCAGCTAAATACCTGATTGACTAAAATGATACGCAGACAAGTGCCATGTTCAAAGGTAATGACAAACTGCCATTTATTTGCAAAATGATTCCCTTCCCTTAATTCCCCCATCATGGTTGATGAATGCCGCTTTTCATTTTTACGAGTTCAAATAGGGTAACAAACACTCGTTGTAGCTCATCCAAAGACAAGTCCAAACTCATATGTTTTATGAACCTGAGAGAGGAGAGGTTTGTTCCCAAAAGAGGGTCTCTCACTGTTTAATTTAACAAGTCCAATGACAATTAACTTGGTATCGTTCATGTTTAGAGAGTTTGAACGACAATGGAAGAAGACTCCAAAGGGTCCTTTTTCGTATGATTTAGTCCCTAAGGCCCGAAAACATATAAAATAATACCTTAGAGAAATCTTCTAGTCAAGATTGGTTAGAGTGTTTCTTTTTCATAAATAGTCCATTTGAACTGAAAAAGAGATAACCTACCATCGAAGAGACGACTTTTCAAATATTTTTAAGAGTATGAAGAAGACAAGTACTCGACTATCTTTTCAGATTTTAAGAGTCTAAAAAGAGCTTAAAGAGGACTCTATTAACCTTTTTCATGTTTGAATCTAGAGCACGAAAAAGTAATAAACTAAGCTCAAACCACTTTTCATGTTTTAACCGAGTGTGAAAAATGAAAAGTAAGCTCAACACCATCTTACTGTTTTTAACGAGCTCAAATATTAGTTGAAAGAATTCTTGAATATTGGTTTCATTTTTATGCAAGATCGAAACCAATTGGTAAACTATGCTTGAGGATATCCATTTCTTTTTTTAACGAGCTTGACATAGAATGAGAACTTTGCTCATAAGGATCTGTTTCATTTTTTAACGAGATTGACACAGAATGGGAACTATGCTCACCACATGGCTTCATTTTTATGCAAACTTGAGACCAAAAGGGTAAACTATGCTTAAGGAGTGGTTTTATTTTTTAATGAGCCTGAAACCAAAAGTAAACTATGCTCTCGAACCTACTCCTACTGAACATGATATCCAGAGGTTGGTAGGTTTCCCCCATTACATAAAAGCTAGCGGCTTAGCTCCATTATGATGTCCATAGACTATATCCATGCCCCCCATTTTACCTATGATGGGAAGAAGATAGCTAGAAGAAGGGGAAGGAATCACAAGAACATGAGGCACATTCAGGGCAGTCTGATTACTAGGAGTAATGCAATGGTCAGGTGTAACAAAAGAAAGTTGATCAATGGTCACAATATTCCCATCATGGGGAAAATGCATAACTCTAAAGAGTGTGGACACTACGTATTTCATGGCGTAAACATAATCACGTCCAATGAGCAGATTGAAATCTAAAGGACCTTGGACCACCATAACATCAATACAGACAGTTTTCCCTCCTAATGTAATAGGAAAATAAGGAAGGGTCCCTGAAGGTGCAGTAGGTCTGCGATTAAAAGCCAGTATCTGATCAGTGGATGGCATAAGCTGAGGTGAACCTATATCTTTCCAAGCATTTGAGGATAGAATACTAATAGAAGCCCCTTCATCAACAATAGTACGAAGTATCCGCCTAGTAGTAAAATTCGCAACTATCTGGAAAGGAACACTCAAATGAAGATGAGATTGTTAGGTTACTCCATTCAAAGGAAATAACCTCATTACTTGGAAAGGGTTCTATCAAAACAGACAAAATTTTCTGTTGTCGAGAACAATCGAAATGAAGCATAAAAAATTCAACAGGTTTTAGTTCACTCTCTACTGGAAGAGAAGAACAAGACGAATATTTGGTCAAAGAGACAACTTCGGTATTAACACTCTCTAATGAAAGAGTGGTATTGGGAGGAAATGACATCGAATCGACTACTTCACTCTTCGAAGGAAGAGTGGGATCAATTATAGATAAGAATGAATTGATCACTTGGTCAACCGGCGAGGAATCGAGGGATAACTCACTATCACTTGTTGGAATGACCTGTTGATGATCAATAATATTTTTCAACCAATGTGAAGCTTCATCCATACTTGGACAAAGAAAAGTACAATGCATAGCCTTGCATATCAAAAAAGGATACAAGACTTTACCTTTATGACCTTTTACCAATGGGTCACTGGTTGAGGGTGTATCGTCAACATGATGATGAGAAGTTGATGACACCGATAGTTTGGACCTTTTAGACCACTCTTCTTGTACACAGGAGAGACCGGGACACTCCTTAAGAAGGTGGCTCCCCTTGCAAAGCTTACAAGGGAACTTGGGTTTTTCGAGTGTTCTCTTAGAATGGGCACCATCAAGAGTAGATGGTTGCTGCTTTTTCTCTTTCTTATCCTTCTTCTTCTTAGCCTTTCTTTTCTTTTTCTTCTTATCCATCTTACTACTAACCATAGAGCTTTGGTCAAGCGGAGAAGAAGAAAGGGATGAAGCTACAACCAATGGAGAAGGAATAGGATTAGGTTGAGGTTGATCCTCTCTCAGAGGAGAGGTGACATTTTAGACATTAGGTGTAATAGGAATTATTGGATTAAACAGCCAGATTGGTAATCCTGTAGTTAACCCAGGAAGATTTAGAGTGGCAATAAAGGGAGGACCAATACCTTCACTTGTACACCTTGGAAAGGGACCTCTTGAGTGGTAGTCCCAGATTGGGATGCCATCTCTAAACTCTCTAAAAAAACCCTAACTACCACGCATAAGAAATTACTACTCAAACTAAAAACAATATGAAAACATGTGAAAGGAGTGGATAAGAGTCAGGAACCTCATAGGACAGGCCAAAAGGATAACTTAGATGGTTTAAGGATTCCTAAAAATGGTCTCCCGATATACGCTAGGTACATGGGAGCTCAAATTGGTAGTAGTGTTTTCTAATGCACACCAGTTCACAAGGGGCCTCTTGATATACAATCGAGTATGTGAAGTACCTTTCTATATACCTAAACGGTACGTGAAAGGCCGTTCGATATACCAATGGTATGTGGAAGAACCGCGTGAGTCCCGGGTTGTAGTGTGGACAAGCCTATGACATCTCCTACATTTAACGATGTCCAAACACGTCTCTAACTTATCACTCAAATTGCTAAAAGTTTTAACCTAGTACTACCGTTAGTTTTATCTTGTGTGTTTAGGTGGAACCATGGAGTGAAAACTTGAAATTAAAGAAAATGCACAGTGATCTATATGATAATGCAAGTTTTCTTCTTCAATGAAATTCTACCTAAGAGAGGGAGATAGATTTAATTTTATTCCCAAAAATGCACACCCAAATGCAAATGCAATTCTACCTTTTCAAATGAAAAGTGAAATATCAAAGCACCCCAAACAATCTTCAAAGCAAATAAAAAAGAGATATAGAGAACATCAAATATAAATAAACCAAAAATGTTTCCTATCTTTAAGGTGGCTCAGATCTAAAGAGATATGAATATTTCAAACCAAAACTTTTAGTAGATCAGATGTAGACAGTGACTGCAAAGATAGGATACTGGAGCTTGGATTCAGACAAGAGTAGTTCAGAAACTGAGGATGAACAAGAAAAATCTATCCCCAATAGAGTCACTAGATTTGTTGTCAGGAATATTGCACCTTCTACGGACAGAAGCTATTCCTCTGGTCTGAATGGTTCAAATCTAGAACAAATAAATGAATGACAAAGGGTGAAAACCTTCCCTGAATGTTGTAAACACCTGGAATAATGCTTTGATGACGAACCTATGTACCTGGAGAACATGTCAAACAAACAAGAACATCAAAGCTACTAGAGCATTATTTACACATCCATACTAGTGACTAAGGAATCGAGTAACATATACATGCGAGATCAGTACAACAAATATGTGGGACAAAAATCAGCTTTGCACTAAGAAATAAATAAAGAATCTTACAACCATTGCCGTAGTCTTGACAAACTCCTCCACAAGACAAACACCTCATCCCCGATAGCTTCAACTTGCTCTCTTGTTCTCTCCAATGGATTGGGCTAGGTAGTCAATTCAACAACTTAACATTACCATTCAGTTCTCTCTCTCAACTATGGATATGAGCTTATATTTATAAGGCACAATGGATAGGGATAGTTGAGAGAATTGTGGGTGAGGTGGCTCTAAGATCCTACCAAGAGGGATATCAACTCCAACTAACCCATATTGATAGGGATAAGGGAGGACACGAGGCTCATGTTCTAGAAGCCTCGAGAATCCTCTTTTTTTCCACTTTTACCAAGGGTACCGCTTTTGTTCCCTTATGACAAAGTAGTTTAGGTGAGAACCACTTCAAGAACAAAGCACATCCATGGTGGCATCACTTCTCTACAACAGGACTCAGGCAGTGCTGAACACGGTACCACTCATCGACTAAAGGGAAAGCATGGTGCTAGGTTTTTTCATGTAGAATTAACATCCAGAGCAAGTTTCCACTCTAAGTTTGGGATTTAGGGCAAACATAGGGGTTAAAGATCTCATCACATGTTGGTGATAGGATTTGGGTATAACACATATTTAGGTTGATGTGTTTGATTAAGCATGCCAATCACATACTATCATACATGATATAATCCAGTGGAAACCTTGCAACCATAAAATCCACTATACACAATTGTTGTAATCTCATAGATCACATAAATTTACCAATAATACATACTAAAACATACATAAATATAAACAGAGACAAGAGACAAGAACAGATAGGATTAAACATATTATATTTTTCCAGAAAGGAACCCTGCATGAGCAGACAACATTGGTTTCGTTTTCGGTAGTACATGACTGAAATATATGCTCACATGCGATATCAGAGCGGGCGATTAAGGACTGGTGGGAACGTAAAATTGAAAAATATTTGCAAAATTACGCACGAAGGAATGTATTAACAGTTGCTGAAGCAAAAGAAAGATTTTTCACAGAGACACATGAAAAGTTTGTTGAATCAGTGCCCCACATCTTGAAGCAACTTATGGATGAGAAAGCCAGATGAAACTAAAGAACAATAGTTGCTGGAAAAACTGATCCGAGGAGGCTGAACAAATTTGTCGGAGTGGTTTGAGAAAATCGTCGACGACTTCCGTGAGGAACAAGCAGTCGAAGATAGAACTTCTGTGCAAACTGTCAAAGAGAAATTTTACACAGATTTGACCAAACAATTCTTGTGTTCCCTACCATCCTTGCTGTTCAAATTCTTGATTGAGAATGGAGTAAGACACATCGTTGAACCTCATCCACCATTGTACGAACAACCCTCAAACTCCAACTGGGCGGAGAAGCAGAGGAAGTGGGAGAAATTTATTGCAGAAAGGGAGTGGGAATACTTCCTAAGAAAATAAATTGCACTATCCAGGCTTTCTAAAAGCATCGGGTAGGTTATGGGGGGGTAGCTGGTCATGTGTCGGAGATAGATTATAGTGGATCCTAGTCGTCCCAGACCAGATAGCAGTCACCGGTAATGAGAATTCGACCAGAGAGGGCCTCAAGACAATAGTATCCTACGAAAGTATGTCAGACACTTAGAAAATAGAAAGGAATGAAAGACAGTAGAGAAGGGAAGCAAGACATGAAAGAGCTGTAGGGCTGCACAGAGGACAAAACCCTAGGGAGAATGACTGTGAACAGAATCCTCCAGAGTCGGGTCATGACCGACATGAAGAAGGCGTGGAGCAAGAAGTGTCCCCTATGGAGGAAGAAGTGTGGATAGAGTAGCTAGAAGCTCTCCAATCAAGAGCCCCCAATGAAGGAACAAACCTTTCTCCATTAAATCCGTGTACTGGAATACAGACTATTGTTGAAGATGACCTCCGACTACGAGCTGGTGACTTCACTATATGGAGCCGACCAGGCGACAAAACGTACACTAGTCGACACCTTATTACACGTCGACCGCTAGAAGGGAACTGGGTGATGTTTCAAGCGGCACTCTCCCTTCGAATTATCCACTTGCTCTTACTGACACATGAAGGAGCGCCCCCCCCACCAAATACAGCTTTAGAAGACATCGAACAATCAGACCTATGAACACAAAGTTGCAGTGGACCATCGACAATAGAAGTCAACATCAACCGACTGATAGTCGACGAAGACTGGATGACCGACGAGAGAGCAACTTTCGTCCACCAGAATTCTGCAAGAACGACTACATCAAAAACCCCACCACTTTCACCACCACCCTCACCTCCACCACCACCAACTTCTGAGAGCAGTGAAAGTGATTCAGGCATGGGTCACAGATCGGTTCACATTCCTCTTTATGAGGGAGATGAAGACCCCCGATGACATTGGTTCGTCTGCGAGTCGACCTAGGAAGCCAACTAGGTTATAGATGAAGACTGACAAATGGCATAGTTCGCAGGAGCCTTAAGGAAAGGGCATTGACATGGTACATGACCTTTTCGGAGAGACAACCCAGAGCAACAAAAGCCAAGATTAAGGTGCAATTATTATCATTCTTTAAAACTCTTGTTGCTAAGCATATGGCCACGAAGAAGCTCAAAACCACTTCACAAAAATCCAGGAGAATCCGTCCATGACTACGACAAGTGGTGGAAATATTTACTAAGCCAATTGGATTACGTTATTAATGAACAGTTTCTAATTCAATGGTTTCTTGTAGGACTATCGCAAAAAGTATGTCGACATATTAGTCTAGAGATGTTTAAAACATATGAGGATGCATTAACAAAAGCTGTTCAGGTTGAAATGGACAAAGATATACCCGCATACCCCATGGACCACAGACTGGAACAATAGCTAGAGAATGTACAGAAGTCTCTGACGGAGCTCAGCCTCAAGGATCAGGAGATCTAGAGCACTAAGTGCTCAACAAACGGCCACTCGAAAGATAACTGTCGATAAGAATATAGCCAACAAGACGTCCGCTTTGTACAGACCAAATCATTTTGCGACATTTTCCAGGAACACGAAGACCACTCTACAACAAACTGCCCATTTAACATGAAGAACGGCAAGGCTTCCTGGTGCACCATCTGCGAAACCAAAAGTCACAACACCACCGACTATCAATTAAACCTAAAGAATCGACAGAAGTATCACGCGGTATACCAAACAAATGTAGTAGTGCAACATACTGAGCAAAACAATCCACCGAATGACCAGAATGGAAAAAGATACGAAAACCGACAATATGAGCACCGATATGATAATCGACACCAAGGTTACAGAGGAAGAGGTCAATTCCCTGGGAATCGCGACATACAACCGTGTCGACCTACCCAGCGCTTCATATGTTACAAAGAAGGTCACCGGTATGCAGACTGTCCATACAAGGACAAGATTGATCTGAAATTTTGTACCCACTGTGGAGTAGGCAATCACTCGCTTGAGGATTGTACTACTATGTTAGAGAAAATTAATACCAAGAAAAATGTTAATATCTTGTCTTGTGTGCAAAAGCATGATGTAATAACTACTAAAAATTTACATATTGTAACTCGACAAGGCACAAAAACAGGACCTGATAACCCTCAAATTAGCAAGATTATAGACACTAATGTTTATCCCGACCCTATGAGGGAAAAACAAACATATCAAGAAGCAACCCACATATTTCACGACATTGCACGACAAGAGGACATCGTTAACAGTCAACCCAACACAATACATCAATTAATCCAACTCACTCAAATAGACAAATCCATAGCTCAGTTCATTGACTTATTGCATGAAATAAAAGGTACCAACCTTGGAAAACAAACAAAAAACATTTGCAGCTTGAACCAAAAGGACAAAAGTGATGCCGACCCACTTATCAACCTGGAAATCGAAGGTTACCAAATCCGACAAGTCGTGCTCGACTTTGGGTCCCAAGTAAATATCATGACCCGGGATACATGGGAAAAGATGGGCAGACCGTGACTCTATGAGTCAGGCATTTACCTGAAACTCACCGGCCAAGGTCTAATTGAACCTATTGGGGCTGGAAAAACATTGACACAACCATCAAAGGAATCTCGAGCAAGGTTGATTTTGAGATTATTGACCCAAAAGAAGGATCTAGCTCCTTCCCAGCACTAGTCAGTCAACCTTGGGGAAGAAAGATGAAAGCATCCATATCCTTAGACAAGGAACGAATCAAGCTAAAAGGAAATGGTCAAAAGGTTATTGTACCCATTCATCCATCCCAAGGAAAACCTTGGACTGAACCAATTGATGAGGAAGTTGATGTCAGATAACTTTACCAGATCCACAACAATACAGACTATACAGAACCAAACATCCATGGAGAACTTAAATTAGGTAACCAAGACTCAATTGGTTATAATTCCGATGCCGAATTGTATGACTAGGAGATGGAAAATTACAAAACACAAGAAAGAGGGTGCTGGACTATACAAAAAGTACAGAAAAAAACCCACATAAGAGCGCTTCATAGTCTCAATTATCCCCAAAATCTTTGAAAAGAAAATAAGGGAACGCCCCACCTTACAACCAACCAACTTAAACACTACACAACTACCCAGGTATAAGGAGAGGGAATCACCAGTCCTGTGTATTGAACAAGTATCTAAAAATATTGGTGAACATGGCCGACTTCAAAGCTTAGTTGAGACGTTTATAGGTCAAGCAGCTAGATGGTGGGACACCCATCAGACAAAACTACAGACCTAGACAACTGCTTCGACTTAATTTGTCAAGAGGTTTCGTGGAAAGAAGTTAACCCAGCAAGCCCAGATCCCTATCTTTTCCCAAGGTCAAAACCCAGAAGAACATATGAAGACTTGTGAAACGGAGTGGAGAAGACTTGGATACAAGGACGCGCGAGCCTGGTCACATTTGTTCCCTTCAACCCTAGCCGACTTACCCATTAAATGGTATAAGACAGAGGAAGCTAGAGGTGAAACCTTCGTTTGGCATGAACTCAGTGAAAATTTTATTAAAGACTTCAACTTCATACCTCCAAACGAAAATCTGACTGAGACAGCACAACAAATCAAACAATTTCTCCAACCAACCAAAAAACAATCCTCCCTAGACCATCGACAGATCAAGGACTGTAACAGTATACAAATCGAGTTGAAAACACAGACGACCCATTTACAATGAGAAAATGAAAACACAAAAGGCAAGAGCTTTAGATGGAAATCCAACCACATTGAGACAACAAAACATATCCACTCAATCCTCAAAGTTGCAACAACCGACAAACAAGACCTCGACAGAATGACTGTAGCCAACTTCCCTGCCACATTCTCACAGTTCAAAGAAGGAAGTTGGCTGATCAATGAATCTAAAGCACCGGAGTGGCCAGGGGATGATCGGATGGATTACCCTATAGTTTACAGCAGTCAAAAATTAAATAAGGTTGAACGAAACTATTCGACCACAGAGAGAGAAGCCCTAGGTATGGTCTTTTCCCTCCAAAAGTATCGACATTACCTTTTAGCCAATCCATTCCCATTCTACACCGACCATCAAGTCCTGAAGTACCTTGTCAATAAACCACTCCATCATGGAAGGATTTGTCGATGGCTACTTCTTTTCCAAGAATTTGAGTTCAAAGTCGTTGTCTGACCAGGAAAGCTAAATGTCAGGCCCGACCATCTATCCCGCATAGACATAGGAGAGGAACCGACGACGACTTACCAGATGCACATTTATTTTGCATAGAAGTAGTGCCAGAAGAAATAGAAGAAATAGCTCAGTTCTTAGAAACCGGCGAGGCACCAGAAGGTCTGAATACCAAGAAAAAACAAATCTTAGCTATGAAGGCTGCACGCTACAGCCTCATCAATGGATTTTTATACAAAATGGGATTAGACGACATCCTCAAAAGGTGTGTACTCGAAAATGAATGCGACCAAATCATGCATGAAGCATAGTATGGACATGCAGGAGGACATTTCCAAGCAGACACAACTGCAATGAAGATCCAACAGTCAGGATTATGGTGGTCGACGCTCCACCGAGATTGCAAAAGTTTTGTTAGTCGATGTGACAGATGTCAATGAATTGGTCGACCTCTGCCGAGCACAGAAATTCCCTTGATATCAGTAAACCCCAGTCTCACATTCAAAATTTGGGCTATAGACTTCATAGGACCATTTCCTATCCCATCCAAACGATCAGGTGCAAGATATATTATCACTACAGTAGAATATGTCACTAAATGGGTAGAAGCAGAACCCGTCGATACATGTTCAAGTGAGGTAGCCACTAAGTTTATCTATGAAAACATCATCACTAGATTCGGATGCCCACTAACATTGATCAGTGACCAAGGGACACACTTTATCAACAAAACTATCAAAAACTTGACCGACCAATTTCACATCAACTACCGATGAGGTACAGCATATCATCCCCAGTCGAATGGAGCGATTGAGGCTTTCAATAAAACATTAATAAAAGGGTTGACCAAAATATGCAATATCGACAAAGATGACTGGGACGAGAAAATCGCTGCAATCTTATGGGCGTACATGACAGCGTATAAACGGTCGACTGACCAAACCCCCCTTCGACTAGTCTACGACCAAGAAGCAGTCGTTCCCCTACATTTTCGACAACATACACCTATTATTGCATAACTACTACATGTCGACGTCAAACATGTAAGAAAGGATCGATTATTTCTCATCAGTAAGTTGGAAGAACACAGAATTATGGCTATACAACACCAAGAGATTCAGAAGCAACAACAGAAAGCATGGCACGACCACAACATCAAAAACAAAAAACTGTCGGTCGGTGACCTTGCCCTACTTTATAATAGTTGATTCAAAGGAAAACCTAAGAAGATCCACACAAAATAGATGGGACCTTATGTTGTCGAAGAGATACATCCCAATGGTTCAGTCTGACTAAGGACGATGCAAGGCCAAGTATTTTAGAAGCTTGTTAATGGAGCTCGATTAAAACATTACAAAAACTAAAAAATAAATAAATAAATCATATAACGGCCCTAACCGACAACCAAAAACCATAAAAAGCTAAAAATCCCAAAAATGAAAATATTACCACAGACACAACACCATAACAGGAAATCTCCACTTCAACAACCGACATCAAGACCATCGACCATCTTCCTCGACCTTTCCTGTAGACCATTCTCAGCATCGATATCAGCTGATGACCTCGAAAGTCCCATCGCGCATTTATGACCTCGAGTGCCGAAAGCAATCCACCATTAGTTCACACTCGAGTATTGCAGCTGGAACGTCAAGTTCGCCATTAATACATCCATTACCGCACATAACCGCACCATTGCCTATAAATACTGGACCGTCAAAAGTTCATTCACTGCCCCCTTTACACACAGAGCATTCGCATACTCAATCAACCAAAAGCCAAGAAACCGGTAGTAACTTCGACCAATCTAACACAATGGCCCCCAAATAGACCAGAGCATCGACCAAGGCTAAAGAGATCCAGGCTGCGGATACACCTTTGGTCCACAGACTTAAAAGCATAAAAAACGCTAAAGTGTAGGAGGGCTCATGGCAGAAACTTTGGGTCGAAATTCAAGAATGGGCCTTTGTCGACAAGAAAATGACTCAGGCAACCGAAAAAGTCCGACGCAGCACCATCTTTGGATATGCCAATGCACCACTGATGGAAAGCTTTGGTGGGACAAAAGAAGCTGCTGTAAAATTCATCATCAGCCAATACCACAACGGTTGGTTCTACTTCGACGAACCGATCGAAATTTCCAGGGATGTCATCTCCAAACTCACTGGCCTGTCTAACCAAGGAAACCCTGTACCAATCGGAATCAAGGAAGGATTGGTCCAAGAACTTACGGGATCTCCATCTGGGAAAAAATCCAAAGGGTTGATGATCGGGCAAATTGCAACTCGAATGCCACAGATTGTGGCCAAAATCATCGCCATCACACTCACATTAGCAGGTCGAGGCAGCGACCTCAAAATGGAAATGCTGGAGGTCGTCGACACAATTTCCACTCATGGTCGAATCTACAGATGGATTAAATATAAACGAGTGTCTGCTCATGCGAGGTTCCTTTTTGGGAAAAGGGTTTAAACCTGTACATGTCAAAATTTGAGGGTTCCCAGAAGACTGGGCTTCCTTTGGGATAGAGGTGGTACATAACGATCCAAGGGATGAGGGAGGGGAACTTGATGATTCCTCCCTTCTCTTGGCATCGCTTGCAAATAGTTTTGATCATGTCGGCGACATAATCCCCCCATCTGTAGATTCGACCGTTAGTGGCAATTGTGTCAACGACCTCCAACATTTCTAGTTTGAGGTCGATGTCTCGACCTACTAATGTGAGTGTGATGGCGATGATTTTGGCCACAATCTGTGGCGTTCGAGTTGCAATGTCGATCTTGTTTCTTGTCTCTATTTATATTTATGTATGTTTTAGTATGTATTATTGGTAAATTTATGTGATCTGTGAGATTACAACATTGGTTCTGTTGCCAATAGTACATGACTGAAATATATGCTCACATCTGATATCAGAGTGGGCGATTAAGGACTGGTGGGAACATAAAATTGCAAACTATTTGCAAAATTACGCATGAAGGAACAGATTAACAATCACTGAAGCAAAAGAAATATTTTTCACAGATACTCATGAAAAGTTTGTCGAATCAGTGCCCCACCTCTTGAAACAACTTCTGGATGAGAAAGACGGATGCAACTAAAGAACAACAGTTGCTGGAAAAAATGATCTGAGGAGGCCAAACAAATTTGTCGGAGTGGTTTGAGAAAATCGCCGATGACTTCTGTGAGGAACAAGTAGCCGAAGATAGAACTTTTGTGGAAACTGTCAAAGAGAAATTTTACACAGATTTCATCGAAGAATTCTTTTGTTCCCTACTGGCCTTGCTGTTCAAATTCTTGATTGAGAATGGAGCAGGACACATTGTTGAACCTCGTCCACCGCTGTATGAACAACCCTTAAACTCCAACTGGGCAGAGAAGCAGAGGAAGTGGGAGAAATTTATTGTAGAAAGGGAGTTTGAATACTTCCTAAGCAAATAAATCGCACTATCTGGGCTTTCTAAAAGTGTCGGGTAGGCTATGGGGGGGTAGCTGGTCATGTGTCGGAGATAGAGTATAGTGGATCCTAGTCGTCCCAAACCAGATAGCAGTCACCGGTAATGAGAAGTTGACCAGAGAGGGCCTCAAGAGAATAGTATCCTACAAAAGTATGTCGGACACTCAGAAAATAGAAATGGAAGATAGATAGCAGAGAAGGGAGGAAAGACGTCAAAGAGTCGTAGGGCTGCACAAAGGACAAAACCCTAGGGAGAACGACTATGAAGAAGGCGTGGACCAAGAAGCGTCCCCTACGGAGGAAGAAGTGTGGATAGAGAAGCTAGAAGCTCTCCAATAAAGAGTCCCCACTGAAGGAACAACCCTTTCCCCATTGAATACGCGTACTAGAATACAGACTATTTTTGAAGACGATCTCCGACTACGAGCTGGTGACTTCACTATATGGAGCCGACTAGGTGACGAAACGTACAATGGTCGACACCTTATTATACATCAACCACTGAAAGGGAAATGGGTGACGTTTCAAGCAGCACCCTCCCTCCGAAGTATCCACTTGCTCTTACTGACACATGAAGGAGAACCCCCCCCGCCAAATACAACTTTAGAAGACATCGAACAATCAAACCTCTGAACAAAAATTTGCAGTGGACCATTGACAGTAGAAGTCGACATCAACCGACTGCTAGTCGATGAAGACTCGACGACCGATGGGAGCGCAAGTTTCGTTGACCAAAAGTCCACAAGAATGACTACATCAACCACTTTCACCACCACCCCCACCTCCACCACCGCTAACTTCTGAGAGCAGTGAAAGTGATTCAGACATGGGTCACGGATCAGCTCACATTCCTCTTTATGAGGGAGATGAAGACCCCCGATGACATTGGTTCGTCTGGGAGTCAACCTAGGAAGCCAACCAGGTTACAGACGAAGACTGACAAATGGCACAGTTCACGGGAGCCTTAAGGAAAAGGGAATTGACATGGTACATGACCTTTTAGGAGAGACAACCCAGAGCAACAAAAGTCGAGATTAAGGCACAATTCTTATCATTCTTTAAAACTCCTGATGCTAAGCACCCGGCCGCGAAGAAGCTCAAAACCACTTCACAAAATCTAGGAGAATCTGTCCGCGACTACGACAAGTGATGGAAATATTTACTGAGCCAATTGGATTACGTTATTGATGAACATTCACTAATTCAATGGTTTCTTACAGGACTATCGCAAAAAGTATGTCGACATATTACTCTGGAGACGTTTAAAATGTATGAGGACGCGCTAACAAAAGCTCTTCAGGTTGAAATGGATGAAGATATACCCGCATACCCCACAGACCACAGAATGGAACAGTAGCTAAAGAATGTACAAAATTCTCTGAAGGAGCTCATCCTCAAGAATCAGGAGATCTGGTGCACTAAGTGCTCTACAAACGGCCACTCGAAAGATAACTATCAACAAGAATATAGCCTACAAGACATCCACTTTGTACAGACCAAATCATTTTGTGACATTTGCCGTGAACACGGAGACCACTCTACAGCAGACTGCCCGTTTAACATGAAGAATGGCAAAGCTTCCTGGTGCGCCATCTACGAAACCAAAAGTCACAACACCTCTGAATGTCAGTTAAACCTAAAGAATCGACAGAACTATCACGCGGTATACCAAACAAATGCAGTAGCACAACATACCGAGCAAAACAATCCACTGAATGATCAAAATGTCCAAAGATACGACGGCCGACGATATGAGCACTGATACGATAATCGACACCAAGGTTATGGAGGAATAGGTCGATTCCCTAGGAATCACGACATATGACTACGTCGACATACCCAGTGCTTCATATGTTACAAAGAAGGTCACCAGTATGTAGACTGTCCATACAAGGACAAGACTGATCTGAAATTCTATACCCACTGTGGAGTAGGCAAACACTCACTTGAGGATTGTCCTATTATGTTAGAGAAAATTAATACCAAGAGAAATATTAATGTCTTGTCTTGTGTGCAAAATCATGATGTAATAACTACTAAAAATTTACATATTGTAACTCGACAAGGCACAAAAACAGGACCTGATAACCCTCAAATTAGCAATATTACAGACACTAATGATTATCCCAACCCTATGAGGGAAAAAAAAACATATCAAGAAGCCACCCACATCTTTCACGACATTGCACAACAGGAGGACATCGTTAGCAGTCGACCCATCACAATACATCAATTAATCCAACTCTCTCAAATAGACAAATCCATAGCTCAATTCATTGACTTATTGCATGAAATAAAAGGTACCAACCTTGGAAAACAAACAAAAAAGATATGTAGCTTGAACCAAAAGGAAAAAAGTGATGCTCACCCACTTGTCGACCTGGAAATTGAAGGTTACCATGTCCAACAAGTCGTGCTTGACTTCGGGTCCCAAGTAAATATCATGACCTGGGATACATGGGAAAAGATGGGCAGACCGCGACTCTACAAGTCAGGCATTTACCTGAAACTCGTCGACCAAGGTCTAATTGAACCCATTGGGGTCTGGAAAAATGTCGACACAACCATCAAAGGAATCTCAAGCAAGGTTGATTTTGAGATTATTGACCCAAAAGAAGGATCTAGCTCCTTCCCAGCACTAGTCGGTCGACCTTGGGGAAGAAAGATGAAAGAATCCATATCCTTAGACAAGGAACAAATCAAGCTAAAAGGAAATGGTCAAAAGGTTATTGTACCCATTCATCCATCCCAAGGACAACCTTGGACTGAACCAATTGATGAGGAAGTCGATGTCAGACAACTTTACCAGATCCACAACAATACAGACTATACAGAACCAAACATCCATGGAGAACTTAACTTAGGTAACCAAGACTCAATTGGTTATAACTCCGATGTCGAATTGTATGACTGGGAGATGGAAAATTACGAAACGCAAGCAAGAGGGTGCTCGACTATACAAAAAGTACAGAAAAAACCCACCCGACAGTGCTTCATAGTCTCAATTATCCCCAAAATCATTTGAAAAGAAAATAAGGGAACGCCCCACCTTACAACCAACCAACTTAAACACTACACAACTACCTAGGTATAAGGAGATGGAATCACCAGTCCTGCATATTGAACAAGTATCTAAAAATATTGGTGAACATGGCCGACTTCAAAGCTTAGTTGAAACGTTTACAAGTCAAGCAGCTAGATGGTGGGACACCGATCAGAAAAAAGTACAGACCTGGACAACTACTTCGACTTACTTTGTTGAGAGGTTTGGTGGAAAGAAGTTAACACAACAAGCCTAGATCCCTATCTTTACCCAAGGTCAAAACCCAGAAGAACATATCAATACTTGTGAAACGGAGTGGAGAAGACTTGGATACAAGGACGAGCAAGCCTGGCCACATTTGTTCCCTTCAACCCTAGCTGACTTACCCAATAAATGGCACAAGATGGAGGAAGCTAGAGGTGAAACCTTCTTTTGGCATGAACTCAAGGAAAATTTTATTAAATAGTTCAACTTCATACCTCCAAATGAAAATATGACTGAGACAGCACAACAAATCAAACAATTTCTCCAACCAACCGAAAAACAATCCTCCCTACACCATCGATAGATCAAGGACTATAACAATATCCAAACCGAGTCGAAAACACAGATGACCTGTTTACAATTAGAAAATGAAAATACAGAAGGCTATAGCTTCAGATGGAAATCCAACCACGTTGAGACAACAAAACCTATCCACTTAATCCTCGAAGTCATGACAACCAACAAACAAGACCTCGACAGAATGACTGCAGCCGACTTCCCTGCCACATTCTCATAGTTCAAAGAAAGAAGTCGGCCGATCAATGAATCTAAAGCACTGGAGTGGCTAGATGCCAAAGTGAAAAATAAAGAGGTCGACATTTCAAACGACGACCGACCAAAAATAGCGAAGATTGGAGACTACTGGAACGAACAACAGACCACCGGAATAGTGAACTTACTTAGAGAATTCCAGGATGTCTTTGCCAAGGACTATAAAGACGTAAAAGGATTAGTACAAGAAATGGGAGAAATGAAAATTGATACCAAACTTGATGTTCGACCTATCAAGAAAAGACCTTATAAACTAGCTCACAAGTACAAGGAAATAGTTAAAAAGGAAATTGACAACATGTTAGCAGTAGGGATCATTTACGCTATCGACCAGTCGGAATGGGCAATTCCAATGGTCATACAACCCAAGAAACATGACCCGACAAGGTTAATAATTTGTGTCAACTTTAGGGAGCTGAACAAAGTAACACTGACACACCCATTCCCCACCCCTTATGCTGATGAAATCTTGAATGAAGTTGCAGGCCATGAATGCTACTCGTTTACAAATGGATTCTCAGGCTATAACCAAGTACCAATAGGAAAGGAAGATCAAAAGAAAACAACATTTGTGTGTGAATTTGGTTCCTTTGCTTACAGAGTTATGCCTTTTGGGTTAAAGAATGAACCTGCAGTGTTTTCCTAAATTGTTGTCAAGACATTCCAAGAATACATATATAAGACCATGGCAGTATACTTCAACGACTGGACAATATACTCCACCTTAAAAGATCACTACAAATGGCTCAGACTTATGCTGGAGAGATGTCGACAGATTCAAATCTCCTTGAACATTAAGAAATGTATATTTATGACTCCCATAGGCATACTGTTAGGACATATTGTCTGTAAAGAAGGTATCAAGGTCGACTTTGCAAAGATTAAAATTATCCTCGACCTGAAATCACCAGTAAACCCAAAACAAGTCGGGGTGTTACTTGGCCATATAGGCTATTATAGAAAATTCATAAGACACTATTCAGATATGACCTATCCTCTAGAAGAACTACTAAAGGAATATCAAGATTTTAAGTGGACAAAGGAATGCCAGATCTCCTTCGACAAACTAAAAAGAAAACTAGTCGAAGCCCCCATTCTAAAATTTCCAAATTAGTCGACCAAATTTCATGTGCATATCGATGCATCAAGAATAGCAATTGGAGCAATCCTAGCTCAACGAGGGGATGCTGGGATGGATTCCCCTATAGTTTACAGCAGTCGAAAATTAAATAAGGATGAATGAAACTATTCAACCACAGATAGAGAAGCCCTAGGTATGGTCTTTTCCCTCCAAAAGTATCGACATTACCTTTTAGCCAATCCCTTCACATTATACATTGACCATCAAGCCCTGAAGTACTTTGTCAATAAACCACTCCATCATGGAAGTATTTGTCGATGGCTACTTCTTTTCCAAGAATTTGAGTTCGAAGTCGTTGTCTGACCAGGAAAGCTAAATGTCAGGCCCGACCATCTATCCCACATAGACACAGGAGAGGAACCGATAGGAGTTGACGATGACTTACCAGATGCACATTTATTTTGCATAGAAGCAGTGCCATAAGAACTAGAAGAAATAGCTCAGTTCTTAGAAATTGGCCAGGCACCAGAAGGTTTGAATACCAAGAAAAAGCAAATCTTAGCTATGAACGCTGCACCCTATAGCCTCATTAATGGATTTTTATACAAAATGGGATTAGGCGACATCCTCAGAAGGCGTGTACTCGAACATGAATGCGACCAAATCATGCATGAAGCACACTATGGACCTACAGGAGGACATTTCCAAGCAGACACAACTGCAAAGAAGATCCAATAGTCAGGATTATGGTGGTCGACGGTCCACTGAGATTGAAAAAGTTTTGTTAGTCGATGTGACAGATGTCAATGACTTGGTCGACCTCTATCGAGCACAGAAATTACCTTGATATCAGTAAACCCTAGTCTCACATTCAAAATCTGGGCTATAGACTTCATAGGATCATTTCCTATCCCAGCCAAATGATTAGGTGCAAGATATATTATCACTGCAGTAGAATATGTCACTAAATGGGCAGAAGCAGAACCCGTCGATAAATGTTCAAGTGAGGTAGCCACTAAGTTTATCTACAAAAACATCATCACTAGATTCGGATGCCCAATAACATTGATCAGTGACTAAGGGACACACTTTATCAACAAAACTATCAAAAAATTGACCAACCAATTTCACATTGACCACCGATGAAGTACAACATATCATCCTTAGTCGAATGGAGCAACTGCGGATTTCAATAAAACATTAACAAAAGGGTTGACCAAAATATGCAGTACCGACAAAGATGACTATGACGAGAAAATCCCTACAGTCTTATGGGCGTACAGGACAGCCTATAAATGGTCGACTGACCAAACCCCCTTTCGACTAGTCTACGGCCAAGAAGCAGTCGTTCCCCTACATTTTTGACATTAGACACCTATTATTGCACAACTACTACATGTCGATGTCAAACATGCAAGAAAGGATCGACTCTTTCAACTGAGTAAGTTGGAAGAACACAGACTTATGGCTATACAACACCAAGAGATTTAGAAGCAACAACAGAAAGCATGGCACGACCGTAACGTCAAAAAAAAAACCCGTCGGTTGGTGACCTTGCCCTACTTTATAATAGTCGAGTCAAAGGAAAACCCAAGAAGCTCCACACAGAATGGATGGGACCTTACGTTGTCGAAGAGATACATCCCAATGGTTCAGTCCGACTAAGGACGATGTAGGGCCTAGTATTTCAGAAGCTTGTTAATGGAGCTCGACTAAAACGTTACAAAAATTGAAAAAAAAAATCATATAACGTCCCTAACCAGCAACCAAAAACCATAAAAAGATAAAAATCCCAAAAACCAAAATAATACCACAGACACAACACGATGACAGTAAATCCCCACTTCGACAACCAACATCATGACCTTCGACCATCTTCCTCGACCTTTATTGTCGACCATTCTCAGCACCAACATTAGCCGATGACCTCGAAAGTCCCATCGCACATTTATGACCTCGAGCACTGAAAACAATCCACCATTAGTTCACACTCGAGTATCGTAGCTGGCATGTCAAGTCCACCATTAATACATCCATTACCGCACACAACCACACCATCACCTATAAATACTGAACCGTCGAAAGTTCATTCAACGCACCCTTTACACATAGAGCATTCACATACTCAGTCGACCAAAAGCCAAGAAACTGGTAGTAAATTCAACCAATCTAACACAATGGCTGCCAAATAGACCAGAGCATCGACCAAGACTAAACAAATCCAGGCTGCGGATACACATTTGGGCCGTAGATTTAAAAACATAAAAAACGCTAAAGTGCAGGAGGGCCCATGGCAGAAACTCTGGGTCAAAATTCAAGAACGGGCCTTTGTCGACAAGAAAATGACTCAAGCAGCCGAAAAAGTCCGACGGAGCACCATCTTTGGATATGCCAATGCACCGCTGATGGCAAGCTTTGGTGGGAAAAAAGAAGCTGCCGTAAAATTCATCATTAGCCGATGCCACAATGGTGGGTTCTACTTCGACGAACTGATAGACATTGTCGGGGATGTCATCTCCAAACTCACTGGCCTGTCTAACCAAGGAAACCCTGTACCAATCGAAATCAAGGAAGGATTGGTCAAAGAACTTACGGGATCACCATCTGGGAAAAACTCCAAAGGGTTGATGATCGGGAAAATTGCAACTCGAACGCCACAGATTGTGGCCAAAATCATTGCCATCACACTCACATTAGCAGGTCGAGGCAGCGACCTCAAACTGGAAATGCTGGAGGCCATCGACACAATTGCCACCGATGATCAAATCTACAGGTGAGGGGATTATGTTGCCGACATGATCAAAACTGTCTGCGAGTGATGCCAAGAGACGGGAAGAATCATCAAGTTCCCCTCCCTCATCCTTTGGATCATTATTTACCACATATTTCCTGAAGGAAGCCCAATCTTTTAGGAACCCTCAAAATTTGACATGTACAGGCTGAAACCCTTTTCCCAGAAAGGAACCCCGCATGAGCTGGTGCAGGGGAAAGTGTTTTTGGAAAACTGGTTCCAACAATTGAAGGTTCACACGACGAGATGGAGGGTGCCTCAGAACATCCGAGGAAATCTACCAGCGAACTCCCACATATAGTTGGAGCTTGACCATATGTCGATCTGGTATATGCAGGGTGAGAATCCCAAGGTCAAATCCCTCAACTACTACCCATCTATCGACCAAATCTTTCGGGAATTGACTCGACAGGAAAAGACAAGAATACCAGTACCCGAGGCAGCAAAACAGGTCAACTTCTCAATCATGGAGCCACTCATCGACCAGGAGAAAGAGGAAGACTACAAGGTCAACCTCTACATCATTACATTTGTGTCGGAGGACATACCGATCGAGCCCACTGGTCGGGTACAAATAACTATCAAGCCTCCGACCGCCAAGAGAGCCGACCCACAGCCAACAGAACCACAACCACAGCAGCAAACAACTCCTCCGGCTCCAACAAGTGTCACTCCGACTCAGGAACCAACGGGTGAAGTCGAGCTAGACAACCCTGAGTATGCTTTGTCAAGAGGCATCATTAAGAAACTGGCCACGGAGAGGAGCATCCACGAAGAAAATCAGAGCACAAAAAGAACAACAAGGAAAAGGTAAGCGCAAGCTTATCATTGCTGAGTCATCTGATGATGAAGAAGAACTAGCAGCTGTGGCCCTTGACATTATAGAGGATGCCACCGCAAACAAAGTACCAGTTGAAACTCAGTTTCAATGGTTTCTTGAAGCAGAAGCCCCTGAAGGTCGACCAAAGAAGGAAAAAACAACGATGACGCCTGAGGACGTCGTCGATCTTGTGTCGACCCCTCCACCTCCATCATCGACACCCATAGTCGAGGAGTAAGCACTGGCACAACAGTTGGTTAACCCCCTCGACTCATACAAAAGCAAGATACTGGAGTCGGTGAAAGAAAAGTTAGACAAAGATACCGAACTGAAAGCTTTCTTCGAGACGTTGCTTGAGCTCTTTCAATCGGCTTACAAAATTCACACGAAGGCTCCTCTCTATATAGGAAGCAGAACACACCCCAGGGTATTTGCACACCTTACGTCGACCTTCACCCGATCTGACTAAGAAGGAGATGTGATTGGACACATGCAGTCTACCATTGAACCAATCCCCCCCAAACCCTAGGCCGACCTACCCACCACTACACCACCAGAAGCAGACATAACTCCAAACAAAAGTCCACACCGCACTTCCCCCAAACCGATTACCCCTGACCATTCCCCCACTCCATCTCCACTGCCACCACCATCCCCACCACCTCCACCACCCCTACCACCCCCTGATTCACAACTAGACCTATCACAACCAACTCCATCCACACAGTCGGAGGTGGTCATACCACCTCCCCATCCAGAAAAACCATCGAACTCTCTCCCGCAAACCAAAGGCCCCCCCTCAACTGTTGCAAGTACACAGGAGACAAAGCCAAAAAAGCACAAAAAGAGGAAGGAGCATCATACAAAAACTCTCAGCCTTTGGGTTAGCTTAAGAGATGTAAGCTCCTGAACCGACATAGAGGTGGGCCAACTCCTCAAAACCATGGCCAAAGAGGCAAAGACAAGGGCTGAGAAAAAAAACTAAAGAGCTCACAGACAAAAATATAGAATAGGTCGAGTTTCTCGGCAAATGCAGGACTCTAGCTCAGTCTGTCATCCCAAGCCTTATTGAAATCGACACAGATAGACTACTGGAAAGAGCCTACCATCTCTTCGAGAGCATGGTTTCAACCATCCAGGCACATCTCTAGGAAACTAAGGAAGAACAAAAGGAACAGACTGCCTGACTGCTACTGGCACAACACACTGCTTTCTCAGAGGCATACAAAGTGCTACTGGACCATATGGAGGAGTTTGTCGTCACCGAAGAAGTCTTAAGAGACTAGCCTACTCACTATGGGCAGGTCTATTAGCAGAAACGATAGACTCTTATGTTAGTTTTTCATCACATTAAGCTAGCATTATGATCTTAGGATCTTTTCACTGAGAGAATAACAAGCACAGCAATAAAACATAAGCACATCACAAGAGACAAGAGACATAAAGATTTTTCCTCAGGGAAACCATAAAGGAGAAAACCCCGCAACTTCCTCTAAGATAGAATCAGCACCAAAACAGTAAGAGATCTCCCAAAACAACAGTATTCT
>LPNX010490181.1:147185-158479 GCA_001517045.1 Pseudotsuga menziesii | reverse complement strand
GGGACTTACACAATGACTTGACAAGACTTGTTTACATTATTAATCCTCCCAATCGGAACATCGGGGCATGAAAACATGACTCAAATACATAATAGAAACATCCCGGAATAAACATTGGGTTACAATACATAATATACATAGAAGAATACATTCCAAAGTTACATATACATCAACATCGTCAAGGCATTCAGGATTTGGAGAGCAGGAAGATGACAGAGAAAGCACTTAGGGAGACAATAGAAGAACATATAGTGTTGGAAACCAAGAAATTGTAGAAGTTGGAATGGGAAGCACATCAGTGGGTGCAACAAGCTCTTCCCAATCAAGAGAAAGTTGACATCATCTGCCCATAGATGAAAAGACTCATCGACATAGCAGAAGAGCAGAACCAGTTCCTGGGCCCCAACATGGAGAAGATCACAGAAGTCCCCCTCTCGGAGAAGATGTCAGTCCTGTCAAGCTTAACTACATTAACTATCGACATCCAGAAAGCTTTACAAATCCGGACAGATTTCCAACATCACCTTGCCATCACAGCTCCAGCCATCGTTGAGGCCTGTGTCCAGAAAGGACCGACCATCCATCTGCATAGTCTGCCACAATAGCATTTTGAAGGGCCCAACAACACATATTTTTTGTACCTCCTTGTTTATTTAGGATGAAGAAATGTTTTGTCTGTGGGGGAGATGTAGAAGGATCAAGTCGATAATTCAACTTGAACGAAGAATGACTTAGTCGATCAACCGACTAAGTCGATGGGCTGACTTAGTCGATCAGCCAACTAAGTCGGTCGGCTGACTAAACTAGAAGATTAGGTCGGCTAACTAAAAGTCGTGTCGGTTCACCGAACCGATAGGTAATTATTTTGTAACTGTTTGTAAATTATATATATTAGGCTGTTGATCCAAACAAGAACTCAGTTCAGTTCTCTACATTGTATGGACTCACTATAATAATATAATCTGTTTAATCCTATTTGTTCTTGTCTCTTGTCTCTGTTTATATTTATGTATGTTTTAGTATGTATTATTGGTAACTTTATGTGATCTATGAGATTACAACATTGGTTCCATTGATGATAGTACATGACTGAAATATATGCTCACATATGATATCAGAGCGGGCGATTAAGGATTGGTGGGAACGTAAAATTGCAAACTATTTGCAAAATTATGTACGAAGGAACAGATTAACAGTCGCTGAAGCAAAAGAAATATTCTTCACAGAGACTCATGAAAAGTTTGTCGAATCAGTGCCCCATCTCTTGAAGCAACTTTTGGATGAGAAAGTCGGATGCAACTAAAGAACAACAATTGCTGGAAAAACTTATCCGAGGAGGCCGAACAAATTTGTCGGAGTGGTTTGAGAAAATCACCGACGAATTTTGTGAGGAACGAGCAGTCGAAGACAAAAATTCTGTGGAAAATCTCAAAGAGAAATTTTACACAGATTTCATCGAACAATTCTTGTGTTCCCTATCGGCCTTTCTATTCAAATTCTTGATTGAGAACAGAGCAGGACACATCGTTGAACCTCATCCACCATTGTACGAACATCTTAAACTCCAACTGGGTGGAGAAGCAGAAGTGGGAGAAATTTATTGTAGAAAGGGAGTGGGAATACTTCCTAAGCAAATAAATCGCACTATCCAGGCTTTCTAAAAGCATCGGATAGGCTATGGGGGGGTAGATGGTCATGTGTCAGAGATAGAGTATAGTGGATCCTAGTCGTCCCAGACCAGATAGCAGTCACCGGTAATGAGAAGTTGACCAGAGAGGGCCTCAAGAGAATAGTATCCTACAAAAGTATGTCGAACGCTCAGAAAATAGAAAGGGATGAAAGAAAACAAATAAGGGAAGCAAGACGTGAAAGAGCCATAGGGATGCACAGAGGACAAAACCCTAGGGAGAACGACTGTGAACAGAATCCGCTATAGTCGGGTCATGACCGACATGAAGAAGGCATGGAGCAAGAAGCGTCCCCTATGGAGGAAGAAGTGTGGATAGAGTAGCCAAAAGCTCTCCAATCAAGAGCCCCTAGTGAAGGAACATCCCTTTCCCCATTAAACCCGCTTACTAGAATACAGACTATTGTCGAAGACGACCTCTGACTACAAGCTGATGACTTCACTATATGGAGTCGACTAGGCGACGAAACGTACACTGGTCGACACCTTATTATATGCCAACCCTTGGAAGGGAACTGGGTGGCGTTTCAAGCGGAACCCTCCCTCTAAAGTATCCACTTGCTCTTACCGACACATGAAGGAGTGCCCCCCCCACCAAATACAACTTTAGAAGACATCGAACAATTAGACCTATGAACACAAAGTTGCAGTGGACCATCGATAGCAGAAGTCAACATCAATCGACTGCCAGTCGATGAAGACTCGACGACCAACGGGAGCGCAAGTTCTGTAGACCAGAATTCCACAGGAACGACTACATCAATAACCCCACCACTTTCATCACCACCCCCACCTCCACTAGCGCCAACATCTTAGAGCAGTGAAAGTGATTCAAACATGGGTCACAGATCGGATCACATTCCTCTTTATGAGGGAGATGAAGACCATCAACGACATTGGTTCATCTGTGAGTCGACCTGGGAAGCCAACCAGGTTACAGACGAAGACCGACAAATGGGAAAGTTCGCAGGAGTCTTAAGGAAAAGGGAATTGACGTGGTACATCACCTTTTCGGAGAGACAACTGAGAGCGACAAAAGCCGAGATTAAGGTGCAATTATTACCATTCTTTAAAACTCCTGATGCTAAGAACCTAGCCGGGAAGAAGCTCAAAACCACTTCACAAAAGCCAGGAGAATCCATCTGCGACTACGACAAGTAGTGGAAATATTTACTGAGCCAATTGGATTACATTATTGATGAACAGTTACTAATTCAATGGTTTCTTGCAGGACTATCGCAAAAGGTATGTCAACATATTAGTCTGGAGACATTTAAAACATATGAGGACGCGCTAACAAAATCTCTTCAGGTTGAAATGGACGAAGACATACCCGCATACCCCACGGACCATAGACTGGAACAGCAGCTAGAGAATGTACAGAAGTCCCTGAAGGAGCTCAACCTCAAGAATCAGGAGATCCGGTGCACTAAGTGCTCAACAAACGACCACTCGAAAGATAACTGTCGACAAGAATATAGCCGACAAGATGTCTGCTTTGTATAGACCAAATCATTTTGCGACATTTTCCAAGAACATGGAGACCACTCTACAGCAGACTGCCCATTTAACATGAAGAATGGCAAGGCTTCCTGGTGCGCCATCTACGAAACCAAAAGTCACAACACCATCGACTGTCAGTTAAACCTAAAGAATCGACAAAACTATCATGCGGTATACCAAACAAATGTAGTAGCGCAACATACCGAGCAAAACAATCCACCGAATGATCAGAACGAACAAAGATACAATGAACGACGATATGAGCACCGGTACGATAATCGACGCCAAGGTTACGGAGGAAGAGGTCGATTCCTTGGGAATCGCAACATACCATCACGTCGACCTATCCAGTGCTTCATATGTTACAAAGAAGGTCACCGATATCCAGACTACCCATACACGGATAGGACTGATCTGAAATTCTGTACCCACTATGGAGTAGGCGATCACTCACTTGAGGATTGTCCTACTATGTTAGAGAAAATTAATACCAAGAAAAATGTTAATGTCTTGTCTTGTGTGCAAAAGCATGATGTAATAACTACTAAAAATTTACATATTGTAACTTGACAAGGCACAAAAAAAGGACTTGATAACTCTCAAATTAGAAAGATTATAGATGCTAATGTTTATCCCGACCCTATGAGGGAAAAACAAACATATCAAGAAGCCACCCACATATTTCACGACATTGCACAACAAGAGGACATCGTTAACAGTCGACCCAACACGGGGGGGGCTTTGGTTTGCGGGAGAGAGGTCGATGGTTCATAGTGTGCTTCATGCATGATTTGGTCGCGTTCATGTTTGAGTACACACCTTCTGAGGATGTCGTCTAATCCCATTTTGTATAAAAATCCATTAATGAGGCTATAGGGTGCAACCTTCATAGCTAAGATTTGTTTTCTCTTGGTATTCAGACCTTCTGGTGCCTGGCCGGTTTCTAAGAACTGAGCTATTTCTTCTAGTTCTTCTGGCACTGCTTCTATGTGAAATAAATGTGCATCCCGTAAGTCGTCGTCAACTCCTGTCAGTTTCTCTCCTGTTTCTATGTGGGATAGCTTTCCTGGTCAGACAACGAATTCAAACTCAAATTCTTGGAAAAGAAGTAGCCATCGACAAATCCTTCCATGATGGAGTGGTTTATTGACAAGGTACTTCAGGGCTTGATGGTCGGTGTAGAATGTGAAAGGATTGGCTAAAAGGTAATGTCAATACTTTTGGAGGGCAAAGACCATACCTAGGGCTTCTCTCTCTATGGTCGAATAGTTTCGTTTAGCCTTATTTAATTTTCGACTGCTGTAAACTATAGGGTAATCCATCCCATCCTCCTCTGGTTGAGTTAGGATTGCTCCGATTGCTATTCCTGATGCATCGATATGCACGTAAAATTTGGTCGACCAATTTGGAAATTTTAGAATGGGGGATTCGACTAGTTTTATTTTCAATTTGTCGAAGGAGATCTGGCATTCCTCTGTCAACTTAAACTCTTGATCTTCCTTTAGTAGTTCTTCCAGAGGATAGTTCATATCTGAATAGTGTCTTATGAATTTTTTATAATAGCCTGTATGGCCAAGTAACACCCTCACTTGTTTGGGGTTTATTGGTGGTTTTAGGTCGAGGATAATTTTAATCTTTGCAAAGTCGACCTTGATACCTTCTTTACAGACAATATTTCCTAACAGTATGCCTATGGGATTCATAAATATACATTTATTAATGTTTTAGGGAGAGTTGAATTTATCGACATCTCTCCAGCATAAGTCTGAGCCATTTGCAGTGATCTTTTAAGGTGGAGTATATTGTCTAGTCGTCGAAGTATACTGCCATGGTCTTATATATGTATTCTTGGAATGTATTGACAACAATTCGGGAAAACACTACAGGTGCATTCTTTAACCCAAAAGGCATAACTCTGTAAGCAAAGGAACCAAATTCACACACAAATGTTGTTTTCTTTTGATCTTCCTTTTCTATTGGTACTTGGTTATAGCCTAAAAATCCATCTGTAAATGAGTAGCATTCATGGCCTGCAACTTCATTCAAGATTTCATCAGCATAAGGGATGGGGAATGGGTCTGTCAGTGTTACTTTGTTGAGCTCCCTAAAGTCGACACAAATTATTAACCTTGTCGAGTCATGTTTCTTGGGTTGTACGACCATTGGACTTGCCCATTCCAACTAGTCGATAGGGTAAATGATCCCTGCTGCTAACATGTTTTTGATTTCCTTTTTAACTATTTCCTTGTACTTGTGAGCTAGTTTATAAGGTCTTTTCTTGACAGGTTGAACATCAGGTTTGGTATCAATTTTCATTTCTCCCATTTCTTGTACTAATCCTTTTAAGTCTTTATAGTCCCTTGCAAAGACATACTGGAATTCTCTAAGTAAGTTCACTATTTCATTGGTGTGCTGATCGTTCCAGTAGTCTCCAATATTCGCTATTTTTGGTCGGTCGTCATTTGAAATGTCCACCTCTTTAGTTTTTACTTTGGCATCTAGCCACTCCGGTGCTTTAGCTTCATTGATTGACCGACTTCCTTCTTTGAACTGTGAGAATGTGGCAGGGAAGTCGGCTGCAGTCATTTTGTCGAGGTCTTGTTTGTCGGTTGTCGTGACTTTGAGGATTGAGTGGATAGGTTTTGTTGTCTCAATGTGGTTGGATTTCCATCTAAAGCTCTTGCCTTCTATGTTTTCATTTTCTAATTGTAAACAGGTCGTCTGTGTTTTCGACTTGGTTTGTATATTGTTTTAGTCCTTGATCTGTCGATGGTCTAGGGAGGATTGTTTTTTGGTCGGTTGGAGAAATTGTTTGATTTGTTGTGTTGTCTCAATCATATTTTCATTTGGAGGTATGAATTTGAAGTCTTTAATAAAATTTTCCCCGAGTTAATGCCAAAATAAGGTTTCACCTCTAGCTTCCTCCATCTTGTAACATTTATTGGGTAAGTCGGCTAGGGTTGAAGGGAACAAATGTGGCCAGGCTCGCTCATCCTTGTATCCAAGTCTTCTCCACTCCGTTTCACAAGTCTTGATATGTTCTTCTGGGTTTTGACCTTGGGTAAAGATAGCGATCTGGGCTTGTTGGTTTAAATTCTTTCCACCAAACCTCTTGACAAAGTAAGTCAAGGCAGTTGTCCAGTTCTGTAGTTTTTTCTGATGGGTGTCCCACTATCTAGCTGCTTGACCTGTAAACGTTTCAACTAAGATTTGAAGTCAGCCATGTTCACCAATATTTTTAAATACTTGTTCAATATGCAGGACTGGTGATTCCCTCTCCTTATACCTGGGTAGTTGTGTAGTGTTTAAGTTGGTTGGTTGTAAGGTGGGGCGTTCCCTTATTTTCTTTTCAAAGATTTTGGGGATAATTGAGACTATGAAGCATTGTCGGGTGGGTTTTTTCTGTATGTTTTGTATAGTCCAGCAACCTATTTCTTGTGTTTCATAATTTTCCATCTCCCATTCATACAATTCAGCATCGAAGTTATAACCAATTGAATCTTGGTTACCTAAGTTAAGTTCTCCATGGATGTTTGGTTCTGTATAGTCTGTATTGTTGTGGATCTAGTAAAGTTGTATGGCATCGACTTCCTCATCAATTGGTTCAGTCCAAGGTTGTCCTTGGGATAGATGAATATGCACAATGACCTTTTGACCATTTCCTTTTAGCTTGATTCGTTCCTTGTCTAAGGATATGGATGCTTTCATCTTTCTTCCCCAAGGTCGACCGACTAGTGCTGGGAAGGAGCTAGATCCTTTTGGGTCAATAATTTCAAAATCAACCTTGGTAGAGATTCCTTTGATGGTTGTGTCGACGTTTTTCCAGACCCCAATGGGTTTAATTAGACCTTGTTCGGTGAGTTTCAGGTAAATGCCTGACTCGTAGAGTTGCGATCTGCCTATCTTTTCCCATGTATCCCGGGTCATGATATTTTCTTGGGACCCGAAGTCGAGCACAACTTGTCGGATGTAGTAACCTTTGATTTCCAGGTCAACAAGTGGGTCGGCATCACTTTTGTCCTTTTGGTTCAAGCTGCAGACGTTTTTTGTTTGTTTTTCAAGGTTGGTACCCTTTATTTCATGCAATAAGTCAATGAACTGAGCTACGGATTTGTCTGTTTGAGCGAGTTGGATTAATTGATGTATTGTGTTGGGTTGACTGTTAACGATGTCCTCTTGTCATGCAATGTCGTGAAATATGTGGGTGGCTTCTTGATATGTTTGTTTTTTCCTCATAGGTTCGGGATAAACATTAGTGTCTGTAATATTGCTAATTTGAGGGTTATCAGGTCCTATTTTTGTGCCTTGTGGAGTTACAATATGTAAATTTTTAGTAGTTATTACATCATGCTTTTGCACACAATACAAGACATTAACATTTTTCTTGGTATTAATTTTCTCTAACATAGTAGGACAATCCTCAAGCGAGTGATCGCCTACTCCACAGTGGGTACAGAATTTTAGATCAGTCCTGTCCTTGTATGGACAGTCTGCATACCGGTGACCTTCTTTGTAACATATGAAGCACTGGGTAGGTTGACGTGGTCATATGTCGCGATTCCCAAGGAATCAACCTCTTCCTCCGTAACCTTGGCGTCGATTATCGTACTGAAGCTCATATCGTCAGCCGTCGTATCTTTGTCCATTCTGATCATTCGGTGGATTGTTTTGCTCGGTATGTTGCGCTACTGCATTTGTTTGGTATACCGCATGATAGTTCTGTTGATTCTTTAGTTTTAATTGACAGTCGGTGGTGTTGTGACTTTTGGTTTTGCAGATGGCACACCGGGAAGCCTTTCCATTCTTCATGTTAAAGGGGCAGTCTGCTGTAGAGTGGTCTCCATGTTCTTGGCAAATGTCGCAAAATGATTTGGTCTGTACAAAGCAGACGTCTTGTCGGCTATATTCTTGTCAATAGTTATCTTTCGAGTGGCTGTTTGTTGAGCACTTTGTGCACCAGATCTCCTGATTCTTGAGGCTGAGCTCCTTCACAGACTTTTGTACATTCTCTAGCTATTGTTCTAGTTTGTAGTCCGTGGTGTATGTGGGTATATCTTCGTCCATTGCAACTTGAAGAGCTTTTGTTAGCGTGTCCTCATACGTTTTAAATGTCTCTAGACTAATATGTCGACGTACTTTTTGTGATAGTCCTGGAAGAAACCATTGAATTAGTAACTATTCATCAATAACGTAATCCAATTGGCTCAGTAAATCTTTCCACCGCTTGTCATAGTCGCGGATGGATTCTCCTGGATTTTTTGAAGTGGTTTTGAGCTTCTTCGCGTCCAGGTGCTTAGCATCAGGAGTTTTAAAGAATGATAAGAATTGCACCTTAATCTCGGATTTTGTCGCTCTGGGTTTTCTCTCTGAAAAGGTCATGTACCACGTCAATGCCATTTTCCTTAAGGCTCCTACGAACTGTGCCATTTGTTGGTCTTCGTCTGTAACCTGGTTGGCTTCCCAAGTCGACTCGCAGATGAACCAATGTCATCGGGGGTCTTCATCTCCCTCATAAAGAGGAATGTTAGTCGATCTGTGACCCATGTCTGAATCACTTTCACTGCTCTCAGAAGTTGGCGGTGGTGGAGGTGGGGGTGGTGGTGAAAGTGGTGGGGTTATTGATGTAGTCATTCCTGCAGAATTCTGGTCGATGGAACTCACACTCCTGTCGGTCCTCAAGTCTTCGTCGACTGGCAATTGGTTGATGTCGACTTTTGCTGTCGATGGTTCACTGCAACTTTGTGTTCGTAGGTCTGATTGTTCGATGTCTTCTAAAGCTATATTTGGCGGGGGGGGGTGCTCCTTCATGTGTCGGTAAGAGCAAGTGGATATTTCGGAGGGAGGGTGCCGCTTGAAACATCACCCAGTTCCCTTCTAGCGGTCGACGTATAATAAGGTGTCGACTAGTGTACGTTTCGTCGCCTAGTCGGCTCCATATAGTGAAGTCACCAGCTCGTAGTTGAAGGTCTTCTTCAACAATAGTTTGTATTCTAGTACGTGGATTTAATGGGGAAAGGGTTGTTCCTTCACTAGGGGCTCTTGATTGGAGAGCTTCATGCTGCTCTATCCACACTTCTTCCTCCAGAGGGGACTCTTCTTGCTCCACACCCTCTTCATGTCGGTCATGACCCGACTCTGGCGGATTCTGTTCACGGTCGTTCTCCCTAGGGTTTTTTCCTATGTGTAGCCCTACGGATCTTTCACGTCTTGCTTCCTTTCTCTACTGTCTTTCATCCCTTTCTATTTTCTAAGTGTCCAACATACTTTCATAGGATACTATTCTCTTGAGGCTCTCTCTGGTCGACTTCTCATTATTGGTGACTGCTATCTGGTTTGGGACGACTACGATCAACTATACTCTATCTCTAACACATGACCAGCTACCCCCGCATAGCCTACCAGACGCTTTTAGAAATCCCGAATAGTGTGATTTATTTTCTTAGGAAGTATTCCCACTCCCTTTCTACAATAAATTTCTCCCACTTCCTCTGCTTCTCCACCTAGTTGGATTTTGAGGGTTGTTCGTACAACGATGGACAAGGTTCAACGATATGTCCTGCTCCGTTCTTAATCAAGAATTTGAACAGCAAGGCCGGTAGGGAACACAAGAATTGTTTGCTGAAATCTGTGTAAAATTTCTCTTTGATAGTTTCCACAGAAGTTCCGTCTTCGACTGCTTGTTCCTCACAGAAGTTGTCGATGATTTTCTCAAACCACTCCGACAAATTTGTTCGGCCTCCTCGGATCAGTTTTTCCAGCAACTGTTATTCTTTAGTTGTGTCCGGCTTTCTCATCCAGAAGTTGCTTCAAGAGGTGGGGCACTGATTCAACAAAATTTTCATGCGTCTCTGTGAAAAATATTTCTTTTTCTTCAGCAACTGTTAATCTGTTCCTTCATGCGTAATTTTGCAAATAGTTTTCAATTTTACGTTCCCACCAGTCCTTAATCACCCGCTCTGATATCATATGTGAGCATATATTTCAGTCATGTACTACCGACAACGGAACCAATGTTGTAATCTCATAGATCACATAAAGTTACCAATAATACATACTAAAACATACATAAATATAAATAGAGACAAGAGACAAGAACAAATAGGATTAAATAGATTATATTATTATAGTGAGTCCATACAATGCAGAGAACTGAAATGAGTTCTTGCTTGGCTCAACAGCCTAATATATACAATTTACAGACAATTACAAAATAACTACCTATCGGTTCGGTGAACCGACATGAATTTTTGTTAGCCGACCTAATATTCTAGTTTAGTTGGCCGGCCGACTTAGTCGGCTGATCGACTAAGTTATCCCATCGACTCAGTTGGTTGATCGACTAAGTCGGTCTTCATTCAAGTCGACTTATCGACTTGATCCTTCTACATCTAGAAGCCTCATGTTCTATAAGGGAGGACACGAGGCTCATGTTCTAGAAGCCTGGAGAATCCTCTTTTTTTCCACTCTTACCAAGGGTACCGCTTTTGTTCCCTTATGACAAAGCGGTTTAGGTGAGAACCGCTTCAAGAACAAAGCACATCCATGGTGGCATCGCTTCTCTATAATAGGACTTAGGAAGTGCTGAACAAGGTACCACTCATCGACTAAAGGGAAAGCACGGTGCTAGGTTTTTTCATGTAGAATTAACATCCAGAGCAAGTTTCCACTCCAAGTTTGGGATTTAGGGAAAACATAGGGGTTAAGGATCTCATCACATGTTGGTGACAAGATTTGGGTATAACACATAGTTAGGTTGATGTGTTTGATTAAGCATGCCAACTTACATACTATCATACATGATATAATCCAGTGGAAACCTTGCAACCATAAAATCCACTATACACAATTGTGCATTTAAAGTGTCTCACAGGTATATAGAAAGAGGGCATAGAACTAAAATAACATCAAGTGCAATCCATACATGGCCCAAATTAAATATAAACAAATATCTTCTAAATAGACTTCGGAGTCAAAAAAACATCATGCTACAACAAATAATTACATATCCAACAAAATTGTTGCTTATACTGGGATTTTATTCATCAATAGCACATTATGCCACCTATTCTAGGGTCTAGTTGTTGCCTCTACCCTCAATCTGGGA
>LPNX010490181.1:122637-134326 GCA_001517045.1 Pseudotsuga menziesii | reverse complement strand
CATATTAAAAGTTTCCAGAAAATAATCACTTGAGATTGCAAGAAAAGTACTCATTTCATGATAAATATTGACAATTATCTACTCAAACCTCCATGGTGAAGCAACAAACAGTATGGAAAATTTAGAATAACATATCTTAATATGTCCAATATCAATAAATAAAAAAGACATTCATGCACTATTATACATAAATAGGCGACCATTCACATGTAACTAAAAAAAAAATGCAACCAAATATTAAATGTTCAACTAACTGACTACGATATTGATCTAAACTATTGCTATTGATCTAAGAAAAAAACCTTCATCATCATAGTAAAAGTTTTCAGAAATCGATCTAAACTATTGCTATTGATCTAAGAAAAAAACCTTCATCATCATAGTAAAAGTTTTCAGAAAACAATAACTTCATATTGCAAGCAGAGTACTAATTTCATGATAAATATTGACAATTATCTAATCAAACCTCCATGGTAAAGCAACACAAGAAAACAACCTTCATCATCATATTAAAAGTTTCCAGAAAATAATCACTTGAGATTGCAAGAAAAGTACTCATTTCATGATAAATATTGACAATTATCTACTCAAACCTCCATGGTGAAGTAACAAACAGTATGGAAAATTTAGAATCATTGAAATTCTTAGAGTAATTTTATTCACACACAAATCAAAGAAGATTGAAAACTACAATCATTACCTCTCCATGCGATCGAATATCTAATAACAATAGAGAATATGAAACCAACATCTAAAAGCCTACAAAACATGAAACCAATATCTAAAAACAAGTTTTCAAAACGCACCACGCAGACGCAAGGCAAGGTGGAGGGTAGATTCCTTTTTGGAATATTGTAATCAACAAGTGTTTGGCCATCTTCCAGCTTCTTTCCAACAAAAATAAGCATTTGCGGATCAGGAGGAATGCCTTCTTTGTCTTGAATTTTATCCTTGACATTATCAATCGTATTAGAGCTCCCAACCTCCAATGTGATCATCTTAGCCATCAATGTCTTTACAAATATTTGCATACCACCACGGAGCTGAATACCAAGATGCAACATAGATTCCTTTTGAATGTTGTAATTGGACAGAGTCCTCCCATCTTCAAGATGTTTTCCTACAAATATCAATCTCTTTTCATCTGGCTAAGTTCGCTCCTTATCCAGAATATTGGCCTTCACATTATCAATGTCACATGCCCCAATTTGGAAAACATTTTTATGTTGTAAGAAACATTATGTTATATTTTATGTTAAAGTTTGTAATTAATGACCAAGTGGGGTCAAGTATAATTTAATTTAATTGCATAATATTTTATTAATAAACAAATGAAAGATGAGACAATAGCTTAGGGAAGTTGTTAAATGAGTGTTTTACTGGTCACTTGATGGAGGAGGATGGGTTGAGAGCATATTGACATCTGACATCATCCTCAAACTACTTCTAGCTGTTGTAGGTGGCAACTTCCCTATTTTTGTGGTCATGATTTCCCAAGAAAGTGGAACAAGAGAAGGTTGCTCATTAAGTAAAAACTTGCCCAAAAGACTTAGGCATGTTAATAAAACTTCTGATTGAAGAAAGTTGAGGCGGCTCATTCTAGATTTGTGATCATTCTGAGTGAATTAAGTGCACAAGAGAATTTGATGGAGGGGACTAGTTGAAGTAAGATTGAGTAGAAAAGTGTCGAAGACCTGAACTAGTGCAGCTATTCTAAGTTGAGTTCATATTGCTACAAGAAGAACTTATTTACAGCTGAACACTCAGTGGAGTTGCAGAGGATTCCTAGACTACATCTCTCACCCAGTACTTGTACCAGGTGGACCACAAGACAAGCTCGGGGGTCCTGAGAATTGCAGTCCATCTCTTCTCCAGGAGTTGGTTGGGAGGAACGGGTTCCTTAAGTTGTTCTCACCTCATCTATACTTCCAAGTTTTACTTGTTTATTTCAGCTATCTAAGTATTTACTATTCTCTGGAAAGTTTAAGATTTGTCAATGATATGGTATACTTTTGTTCTTAATTTCTATTAGGGTTTGTTAGGAGAAATGTTTATGCTATGAAAGTTAGTAAGTTCTTAACTAGCTAGATAAGGGTATATGAGTACAAGGAATTTCTGATTAAATTGATAGATAGAAAGAAAATACCTAAACTATATTTTTTCACACCTTTATTAAGGTAGTACTCTAGTATAGTAGGCTAGTTTATTTTCAAATAAAGAATTCGAGTGAAGTATGTATGCATATGAACTAGTTTATTTTCAAATAAAGAATTCGAATGAAGTATGTAAGCAGATGAAATTGTTATTTCCTACATGATCCTTTGTATAAATTGTTATGTGTTTTCTTTTATACTTTTCATTTAGTTAGAAGTATTTAAGCAAATTAAATAGAGATAGGTAGGAAAGAGCTAAGTTATTACACACTAGTCTATGTAACAATTTACACAGTAAATCCAAAATTTATAGTATAAATATAATATGTTAATCATAAACAGATAATATAGAAACATGAAACTATTAAGATTGAGTTTAAATTAACAAAAATTGTATACAAGGTTAAACATTTACCCAATTAGTTCATCTAACTGAATGCAAACTAGGGTTAACAGAAAAATGAAATACTAGCTCTGTAGATATTTAAAGAAGAATTAGGGTTGTAAAATAACTTATGTAAAAGAACTGTTCTTTTCATAACTAAATAAATTTAAAATCTATTATATGCAACTTGAAGCATCATTTAGATGCCTGTATGGAGTTACATACTTCATCTATGAGTATGAATAATAATAAAAAATAAAAACCTAATAGCATATCTACAATCGTTGAGATTATAGAAAAGTATGAATTTATTCAGCCAATAAGTTCTTTCTATTTCGTTTTCTATAGACTTCATTTCTGTTTTGTAATAACTAAGTCATTATAAAAAAATACTCTACTGTTAAAAACCTTCAGAATACAATTTATTTAAATAAAACAAAATAAATAAGATTTTACTTAATTTCCAAACCTTCAAGAGGTTATTTTCCAACAAAAGTAAATACAGAAACCAAGATATATATATGTATAAAATTATATTATCAAAACATAGTTATAAATTATCAGCTTAAAGCTAGAAGTAAACCTTTAAAACTAAAAAAACTAAATAGAAACGGTCTCGGCCCTATGGCATTTTTACATTATAAATCAAGGCTTAAAATCCCGTTTCAAAAGGGTATAATCACTACGAATAGTTTTCACAGTAAACTAAATAGTGTCTCAGCTATGAAATCCCTTCCAAACTTTGCTAAAACAGCCACTACGGCTTTAAAATTTCTAAAAACCAATCATGATATAGCGGCCCCTAGCCAGTCCAATATCTTCGTTGCAGTACATCACAGACGAGCTGAAGGACCTTAATTCTACAAACTCCATTAATAAAAATCAACATTTTAACCCATTGTAGGAGAACGTCAGTGAAACTGAAGCTTACCAGGAAATCGATTTGGTGGAGTCCCTTCTCCTTACGAATTCGAACCTTGGGCAAACATTTTTAGTACATCGTGCAAAGGTGTAAACACAAAATAAAGAGGTTAGAACTATTCTAATAATAAATAAAAGAAAACTAATTCGAATAATGTATTAATTCTAAATTAGAAGGAATTTTGCACCTAGAATTATATCCTCTAACTTTGTTGTTTAAAGATAACTTCAAAACCCTAGCCACTTCTTTCGCAGACAACAAGTTTCAGGAGGCCATTGTAAGGAATATTGTAAGCACACAGTGCTCACTTCCAGCTCTCAACTATCCTTCTAAGAGCGTTGAGCTGTAAAGAAGCACTGTAGAGGATTTATGTAGCTCACTGAGTACAACCCGAGTTTCCAAACCTAAGACGAAGAAGAAAAAAATGCCTCCTTACTGAATGGATAGTGAAGTCCTTTGTTTTCCTCTATCTCCAATATTAAAAAATACAATTAATGAGTCATGCCACTCCACAACAACCTAAAATTCATGCTCACCTCCTCAAGCATTGACTTCACTAGTTTTGGAAAGAACAATGCTCACGAGGTAAAAACCCCATTAGTCCGAGGGTATTGTGGCTCAACCCAATCATAAACGTACAAAACCTTTGATGCAGAGAATTGTAGAGGGCATAGGGAGTTTGCAGGTTGAGAGTGAGCTAGTTTTGATAGTGAATTTCGCAGCCACAAGCATGCCGCTTTCACAAACTCACAACAGCCTTTTTAAGACTAAGAAGAATGCAATATTTTAGGGTTTAGAACTTTTTATATTGCCTTCGGTCTGTTGAAATATTGTAACTTCGAAGAATATTCTATATGTATCTTTTGTGGTCCTCGATTGTCCTACCGGGAGAACCACTTGTATTATCTTGTACCCCGATGCTTCTAATCGGAAGAACTAATAAGAGTCATGAGGTTGTCCCCTCTAATTGTAAAGGTTGGTCATTAGCACCCCAGTGTGGTTACTTGAGCCTACATGTGCAACTTGAGCCTACATTTCAGATGAGTTAATTGAAGTGGACGGATGAATATAAATAGAGGTGTAGCTCTCCTCATTTGGAACACACACTCTCACTTGTTTAGCACATTAGTGGAGGAGAGAAGAGTAGCTGGAGAAGGAGGAGGATCAGGATTTGATCTCCTTGCTGGTTTTATCTTTTGTCTTTTATCTTTTTGGGGCATCTATATTGAGGAAGCTTTTGCCGGGTTTTTCCCTTTAGGGTTTTCCCAGGATAAATCTGTGTTGTTCTTGTGATTTTGTTTCTTTCAGTGATCCTCCTTATATGCTTTTGTTATGAAAATGAAATGAAATAATGATGTATTAGCTAAGCATATGAAAATTTAACATGGTATTAGAGCCACCCTGAATAGGACAGCTTTCACAAGGCAAAATAGCCCTCTCTCTCTCTCCCCAGAAGAAATTAGGGCTTCTTGCTGAAGAGGAATTTTTTAGTGCACCTTGAATAGGATTTCTATTCTCATAAAAATAAAATTTTAGAGACCTAGATCAATATTTTTTGTTGGATGAAACTCCGACAAATTCAAACCCTAGTTTTACCCCGAGCTAGAAAAACCCTAAATACTAAAACTCCTAAGTTTTGGTACATTCGCTATATCCCGAGATTGGAGAAGGTTCAGGAGCTGAAAATTGCAGAGGATCAATATACAATCCTGATGTACATTTTTTCCAAAATTAAGCCTCATATTCTCTATACTCTGGGAGATATGATCCCTCCAAGTTAGGGTTCCAGCCTCTTCCAGAATTCATCCATAAACAGGACACCTGGGGAAAATTGATATAGGTTGGGCTACAGAGGTCCAAATGGAATTACTGATTATGTTCCAGAAATTTCATGGACTTTAATTTCCATGTCCCAAATTTCAGACCCATAAGATGAAACAGTGACACGTGGAAGGCCGTACAACTTCACTGTTCAGAACGGTCCTGTAACAGGTCACCTTGGGAAAAGGATCACAAATCCAAATTGGTGAAACCAATTCTGATGAAACCTATCCTGTTGGATCAGATATAAGCGAGGTTACCTCAATGAGAAATTTCAGACATATAGGAGCAGTAATTTTGGAGATATCACAGAAACAGTGACAGGCATTTCTGCAGAAGAAATGGGATAACTAGGGCTTCCTGTTCCGGGAGCTTCCCTCCATTGTTTTCAGAAAAGGAGTACATTGGACAGCTCCATTTGAAGAGATATATTTTTCTATAAAATAATATCTTAAATATTCCAAGTTTTTAAAATTAGGGTTTCTCTGACAAACCCTAAATCAACCAGCTCTGGAAGCAGGACGGACACCTCAAATCGGTAAGATCTAATATTTTGCTATTTGCTTTTGAGGTTCTCATTTCAAAGTGATCTATCACATCAGCTTGATGATAATCTTGGTAAAGTTGAAAACTTCCAAGCATGGAAGTATTTTATCTGTCTGAAGAAAATGAATGGGACACCTACATGAGTAGAGAGGTTCCAGTTCCAGAAGGAGATGAGGTTCAAAGCCTTACACAAGAAGAACTTGATCAAGGCCAAGAAAATCATTGTTGATTCAATAATGGATCAACCTGTACCAAAAGTGTCTTCCCTAAAGACACTGAGCATGTTTGATTCCTTGATCAAGCTATTTGAAGATAAGAACATAAATCAGAAGATGGCTTTGAGAAAACAGTTAAAGAATGTTAAGATCTAGAATGCAGAACATCTTGAAGCGGTAAAAGAAGAAGTGAAGAATGCAGAAGTGGTGATAGCCACCTTGAATGGCCTCCCAGGATCATGGGATTCATTCATGGAAGGAATGCGTGCCAGAAGGAAGTGATTACTTTTAGCTGACTCTAAGAAGAAGAAGATGGGAGCAATTGAAGATCAAGCTCTTTCCATTCAAAGAAGATCCCTCAAGCGACGAGGAATGTGAAGAACTCAATTCCTAAAGAACCCCTTATCCATCTTATCATTTGGATAAGAAATGATGATTTCATGATGAATCAAAATGATCAAGAAGGAATCTACCCACGAAACAAACAAAAGATAAGTATTCAATGATATTTTTTTGTTATGCATTTGATTATATTCAGTTAATGTGTTATGCATGATAGATTGTTTTCATTAGCGGTTGTATACTACTAATATGCATGTGATGGGTAAGTATCTCATGGTGCTATACATCTCTCCATTGCTAATTATCTAGAATGAAACCTCTTTGCTGACATATTGGATTAGTGCACGATCTCAATGATGTCATGATAGAGATGGAAGGCATCTAGAAAGTTTCCGTGAGATATGGATGAATGTTGTATTGGCTAAATAGTTGCATGATGCATAAGAATTTGTTGTTATCCATATGTTTTATGAAATAGTTCTAACCATGCAGCTGGTGCATTTGAATTGTAGGAAAGGTCCTGTACAACCTCCTATAAGAAGGATGAGACTTGTTCCGAAGAACAAGTGATGACAATTCAAGATTCACTGCAATAAAATCTGAAGCTCCCAGGGTCAGAGACACCATGACGGAAGAAAGAGTTTCAGAGAGTGCTAGATCCACCTCAAAGGATGAAGACCACCATGGGTACGAGAGATAACTCAAGATGAAGAAAAGAATTCTATGAAAGAAGCTATGATCAAAGAATAACAATTGATCATGGGGAATGATGTATATGATATGATTTCAAGACATAAAGGGAAGTACGTAATATATTCCATATGGATCTACAAGAACAAGTGTACAAAGCAAGGTTCATGATTTTCCTAAGAAAGAATAGACTATGACATGACATACTCTATTAATAAGTATATATCAAGCATAGAACCACCTATACAGAATGAAGAGGGAAGATGATACTCCACTTCAGGGGGAGTGACTATAGAGGATATCTGAGTTCGACATGGTACGACATAATGGATAGCTTTGTGATGGATCAAGACTTTACCAAGAGTAAAGTGGGTTCCAACCTTCAAGGTTGAATGCAGAAGACTAGGATATGCTGATGACCTGACAAGATGAACTCATGAAAGATGTTATGTTGAAAGAATACTAGAATGGTGTTTGGGATACAATTCCCAAACCAAAAGGAAAGAGTATAGTATCCTCCAAATGGATATACAAAATAAAGCATGCAGCTGACGGAAGTATTGAGAAGTATAAAGCAATATTTGTTGCCATAGGTTTCTCTCAGAAAGAGGAAATTGACTATGAAGAGACATTTGCACCAGTAGCACGGTATACTTTGATTAGAGCTATCATGGCACTTGCATCCATGATGAAGTGGGAATTACACTAGATGGATGTGAAAACAACCTTCCTTAATGATATGATTGAGGAAGAGTTTTACATCAAATAGTCACAAGGATTTGAAGTTGAAGACAGATGGAAGCACGTATGCAAGTTGAAGAAGGCCCTCTATGGCCTGACGCAAGCTCCTAGAAATTGGTATGGAAGAATAGATAGTTTCCTGTCGAGCATGGGATTTACCAAGAGTAGAGCTGATCCTAACCTTTATCTCAAGGTTGTAGAAGATGAACCTGTCATCCTGTTATTATATGTGGAAGACTTATTCTTGACAGGGAATGAGAAACAAATCATGGAAAGAGAGAAGAAACTAGTAGAAGAATTTGAGATAAAAGACCTTGGGTTAATGCATTATTTCCTAGGTCTGGAAGTATGGCAAAGTTCAGAAGGAAAGTATGAAGTAGAGATTTTGAAAAGATTCAATATGTTAGAATGCAAAGCCATGGCTACTCCCATGGATTCGAGCATGAAGTTGTTAGCTAATGACCCATCAGAATTAGTGGATGTGACTCAGTACAGACAGATCGTTGGGTCATTGATGTATTTAACAAATACCAGACTAGACATTTGTTTTACTGTGAACACCTTAAGTCAATTTCTTGTTCAACCAAGACGAGTTCACTTAGTAGCTACAAAACATGTGATGAGATATCTGAAAGAGACTATAGACTTGGTTCTATACTATGATGGTAGCCATGAGTATAGATTGTATGGACACACAGATGCATATTGGGGCTGGAAATATCTCAGATAGAAAAAGTACTTCAGGTGGATGTTATAGTCTGGGTTTGCTATGATTTCATGATTTAGCAGAAAGAAGTCTAGTGTTGCTCTAAGCATAGCTGAAGCAGAATATATAGTAGATTTCTCTGCTAGTTGTGAAGCCATATGGCTTCAAAAGCTGATGCCAGGATTATTCAACCTAGAGTTGGACGCTACCGTGATTCTATGTGATAATCAAAGTTGTATATAGATGACAGAGAACCCAGTATTCCACGATAGATCGAAGCACATAGAAATCCGGTCTTTCTACAAACTAGTGTAGATGCAGATGATGGTGATTCAATATTTCAATACTGAATATAAAGATGATGATGTTTTAGTATTCCCATACTGAAGATATAGTTGATGATGATTTCACTATTCCCATACTAAAGATATAGATGATGTTTCAGTATTTACATACTGTAGATGCAGATGATGGTGATTCCATATTTCTATACTAAATATAGAGATGATGATGCTTTCATTATTCACATACTGGAGATACAGATGGTGATAGTTCAGTATTCACATACTGAAGATGTAGATGATGATGGTTTGGATGATGATGTACTGACAAAGCCTCTATCTCGAGTAAAGTTTGAACACTTTTGAGATAAGCTTGGTGTTGTTCGGAAAGACCTTCGTCAAAAGGGGGAGTAGCGATGTTGCTGTGGGATTGTATCATCCCTGGGCACTTTCCCTAAAGTGATCCAGAGACTTCGGTCCTCCAGAATGAAGAGGGATTGTATCATCCTAGGACATCTGTCCAGAATAGATCCGGTGACTTCGGTCCTCGAGAATGTAGTGGGATTGCATCATCCTTGAACTTCGGTTCAGAATGGTATCCGAAGACTTCAGTCCCTAAGAATGTGGCAGGATTGTATCATCCTTGGACTTCGGTTCAGAATGGATCCGGTGAACTTCAGTCATCGAGATGGTGGCAGGATTATATCATCCTTGGACTTTGGTTCAGAATGGATCTGGTGAACTTCGGTCATCAAGAAGGTGGCAGGATTGTATCATCCTTGGACTTCAGTTCAAAATAGATCTAGTGAACTTCGGTCATCGAGAAGGTGGCATGATTGTATCATCCTTGGACTTTGGTTCAGAATGGATCCGGTGAACTTCGGTCATCGAGAAGGTGGTAGGATTGTATCATCCTTGAACTTCGGTTCAGAAAGAATCCGGTGACTTCGGTACTCGAGAACATGTGTTGATCCCATAATTCCTAGAGGAAGAATTGTCTGAGTTCCACATATGTGTTGATCCCGTAATTCCGAAAGGAAGGATCGTTAGTAACTTCGTAAAGACCTAAATCCTATAATTCCAAAAGGAAGGATCGTTGACTTGATCCCGTAATTCCAATAGGAAGGATTGTCTAAGTTCCACAGATGTGTTGATCCCATAATTCCAATAGGAAGGATTGTCTAAGTTCCACAAATGTGTTGATCCCATAATTCCGAAAGGAAGGATCGTTAGTAACTCTGTAAATATTTAAATCCTGTAATTTGAAAAGGAAGGATCGTTAGGAACTTCGTAAAGACTTAAATCCCATAATTCCGAAAGGAAGGATCGTTGGTAGCTCCATAAAGACTTGATCCTGTAATTCCAATAGGACGGATTTCCTGAGTTCCATAGATGTGTTGATCCCATAATTCCAATAGGAAGGATTGTCTGAGTTCCACAAATGTGTTGATCCCGTAATTCCGAAAGGAAGGATCATTAGTAACTCCATAAAGACCTAAATCCCGTAATTCCGAAAGGAAGGATCGTTAGTAGCTCCATAAAGACTTGATCCCATAATTCCTAAAGGAAGGATCATTAGTAACTCCATAAAGACATAAATCCCGTAATTCCAATAGGAAGGATCGTTTGAGTACCACAGACATGTTGATCCTATAATTTTGAAAGGAAGGATCGTGTTGATGATGATGATGTTGATGTTTTGATGATGTTGATGTCTTGATGATGATGATGTTGATGTTTTGATGATGTTGATGTTTTGATAATAATGATACTTTGATGATGATGATGTTTTCATGATGATGTTTCTGATCAAAATATCAGAGTATGATGATGATGATGTTGCCGATCGAAAGGTCAAAGTGCTGAAGATGATGTTGCTGATCGAAAGGTCAAAATGCTGAAGATGATGTTGCTGATCGAAAGGTCAAAGTGCTGAAGATGATGTTGCTAATCGAAAGGTCAAAAGGATGTTGCTGATCGAAAGGTCAAAGTGGTGAAGATGATGTTCCTGATCGAAAGGTTGAAGTGCTGAAGATGATGTTGCTGATCGAAAGGTCAAAGTGCTGAAGATGTTGCTGATCGAAGAAGTCAAAGTATTAATGATGATGAAGATTGAAGATTGAATATGAATACTACATAATGTTGAAAAGCTTCCAATGATTTATAGATGTGTTACCCTGATGATGCTGATGATGTCCTCTATCTCTCTCCTACTATTGTTGTTGTTGATGTTGTTGTAGAATACCCTTCTTGTTAAGGGGGAGTGTTGAAATATTGTAACTTCAAAGAATATTCTATATGTATATTTTGTGGTCCCCGATGGTCCTACTGGGAGAACCACTTGTATTATCTTGTACCCTGATGCTTCTAATCTGAAGAACTAATAAGAGTCATGAGGTTGTCCCCTCTAATTGTAAAGGTGGTTCATTAGCACCCTATTGTGGTTACTTGAGCCTACATGATTAACTCGATCCTACATGATTAACTCGAGCCTACATGACAGATGATTTAATTGAAGTGAATGGATGAATATAAATAGAGGTGTAGCTCTCCTCATTTGGAACACACACTCTCACTTGTCTAGCACATTAGTGGAGGAGAGAAGAGTAGCTGGAGAAGGAGGAGGAGCAGGCTTTGATCTCCTTGTTGGTTTTATCTTTTGTCTTTTACCTTTTTGGGGCATCTATATTGAGGAAGCTTTTGCTGGGTTTTTCCCTTTAAGGTTTTCCCAGGATAAATCTGTGTTGTTCTTGTGATTCTGTTTCTTTCAATGATCCTGCTTATATGCTTTTGTTATGAAAATGAAATGAAATACTAATGTATTAGCTAAGCATATGAAAATTTAACATGGTCAAACCCCAAAAACCTAACCTTCATTTTTCCAATG
>LPNX010490181.1:109369-122313 GCA_001517045.1 Pseudotsuga menziesii | reverse complement strand
TGAAATCCATTACTAGCTGTTATAACAAATATGCCTAGTTAGCATACTAACATAGGTATTAGAATTTCATAATTTGATTTAGTAAAATTTGATGAGAAGAGAAAGCATACACATGAAATAAGAGTAGTCTTCTTATAAGCATTAATACATCCTTCCCTACATAAAGAGTTATAACTCTATTGTTGGAATAAAACAAGTGGTGTTAATACATCTATAAACATTAAGTGCTAAGACTGGTTTAAAAATACCTTATAAATCATAGTACTATTTACTACATGAGTCCTCAAATAATTATGCTCAATATTCTTACTCAGATCCTTAGATCTTTCCAGATTTACTCAAAATAACAGTAAAAGCAATAATATTGGAAAATATTATGACATAAAATAGTTTCAATATGATAACTGCTAAGATGAGATACTCCTCCCTAAGGTTGTATCCAGATTTCTATATTAAAAATATAATGATACAAAACCTAACAAACAAAAGCCAGTTATGATGGTTAAATGAATAATTAAGCCAATTTCAGTTTGCTAGAAGAATACTCACTACTATTATCTATGAAGATTGTAAATAATAATATCAACAATACCTCTCTTTTTGCTTAAGCTATAAACAAGTAATTTAACTAGCATTCTATTATATGCTAGCTGAAAGCTATTCTAGATCTGGAAAGACTGGTAACAAAATGCCTTAACTGTTTACCTGTTCAGAACCTATAGAAGAAGTAACACTTTACTGCATTATCTATAAGCTAAGTAAGCCTCGATCCCAAACTGAATTTCTTTCCTAATTGTCATACGACAGTAAAAAGAAAAAAAACACACTCAGTATCAAGTTCATCCAAAATATTCTTTTCTTGTCCTTCGAAAAACATAAATGACTAAATTCAAATCATTAACATAGAATTATGAATTTAAACAAACAATTATACATAACTAAAAGATTTACAAATGTGCATATCTAAACACTACTATTTAAAGTTACTGTTAGCAGTTATTGGTCCCTAGGTAGTGACGAATGCAAACATCTTATGTTACATGAAAATTTTTAAATTTTTACAAATTTTTGGGATATTACAATCAATAATGTCCGAGCTCTTAACTTCAAGACTCTTGATGTCTTGTAGGAGTTACCAAATACTTAATGAGCACATAACTCCTAGGAGATATCCTAGCCATGTTTCATTGTTAACTTTAAACAATATTTCTTTCAGTTGACCATTGGAGGATAGGTGTGATAGATTGATGGAGGTTTATGAGGAGATTGATTCCAATTTGCACCTAATTGGAGTATTGTAGAGTACATGGATAGGTTTGATGGATTCTCTTAAATAGCGGGATTTTCTTTAACACCCACCCCAATTATGGGTGTTAGTAACTAACACTAATAATAATAACTACAATTAATGAACATATGTTGAAATGTAGACTTTGTGTTTACAAATTTATGTGTATGGTTCCTTGATCTCTAGCATAATAGTCTAATGGTGTCCTTGAGTAGTAAATTTGAGGTTTTAACATGGCAGTGAGTGGGTGCCCTTTTGTGTCCCAAACACCTCATATGGGGAAGAATTTTACATAAAAGATTGATGCAATCTTCTAGGAATACTGAAGGATCAAGTTGGTTCCAATTTATATCTATGTCTCTCAACCTCTACTTATCACCTTCATTTTCTTTTCGATCTACCACTTTATTGGAAGTTCAACAAATGTGTGAGGGAGTGAGGGTCGAGTCTTTAGGTAGACATAAATAGATATTCTATAATTTTCTCTATCCTCTATCTCTTTTGGATTTTATTATTTCAGGATCCATAATAGAATTTTCATAACATTTGAATGATGAGTTGTGAATATCCTTCTGTAATAAATTTTGAGAGGCCATGTCAAATAAATATTTGGAGACCCTGCATTACGGCATAGAGATCAACTACATTATTGGTCGTGATGCCTAGAGCTCCTGCATAGATCCATTCAATATTTCCTTAGTCATGTGTAAATACTCCATCATATCCATTTGATAGAGATTTCCATGAGATTCCCTGTCAAAATTTAGTTTTATGAATCCCTTCAATGGGGGGACAAACTTGTTGGGGTTTAGGTGATAGGTTAAATTTTGATTGAAATTATAAGGGAGAAACCTCATATTATATCCTATCATTTGAAGAATACTTGATTCCTACCCTCAACAAGTTCCATCCTCTTTATCTCATTGTGGAAGGAGAAATGTTTCAATAATATCCCCTTTGATTTTAATCCATATATGTTCCATATTTCATGCTTGGTCCTTAAATATTCAACGATTTATTTCTTTCCAATATCCCATAGGAGGAAATTAAGGAAGAGATTCAAAGCATGCATGACAATGGTATTCTTAAAGATATCGTTCATGCACCTTTCGAAGGAAGATTTTACACTATCTCAATTTCAATTAAATTTCCTAAAGGGTGCAACTCTCTTGTCGCACAAGCTTGAGGCATAAGTGCATCACTTTAGGAGAAGCTCTATGGTATTCTCTTGTTCCTGGTAGAGTGGGAACAATCATGGAGCTTGAAATCATATTTTTATTATTTGATCCCATCTCAATATTTGATGCAATATTTTGAATATTTCATTAGACTTGATTCATGATGCTAAGGAGTAGGCCTAATTAAGATTACTAATATCCTAGTAGTGGGATACCTATGTCTGATTATGAGCTAGGAATTTAATTCAATGTTCATAAAGTTTAGGGTTGTCTTTGAGTCATGGGAGTTGACCCCATACATATTCTCAAAAAAACAGTGGATGATAGTCCTGGATTTCCCCAAAAATTGTTCATAAATGATATCTTGATGCTTCCATTCAATGTTCTATATGAATGAACCATTTATTGTTCCATCAGAATGAGTTAAATATTGGCTCAAACTTGCTAGAGCATATTGGCACCTCCACAACTTACTATTAGGATTATATAATCCTTCGTTGTCCATTTATAGTCTATTAGATAATCATACCTAACTTAGGATTCATTTACTTAAGTTTGGTTCCATTGGGTCCACCATTGACATTGGATCCAATAGTGAGATTTGGTCTACTAGTTCCATTGGGTGGGTCCATCAGTACCAACCACTAGAGTATGGGGAACACATATCGAGGTTAAATGCCACTTAATGCATCTTCATCCATTAGTTTATGGTCCTTTGATACCAATCCCTATATTCTAGGATCCCACTTCGAGTGCCACTAGCAGCCTCCATCAGTTTGTTTTGGTAGGAAGTATTTTATGTTGATTCAACCTCCAATCACACTAGGTTAAACATATTTAAGTTGAGTTAGCACCAGTTTTGCATGGATGCATGGGGAAGTGGATCCTTTTTCCACCTACCTCATAAGTTTAACTAGTTTAATTGATTGTCGAACTGAATTAGACATAAGGAGTTAGACTAGTGGCTCCCATGTAGTGATTTAGACACTCCTTGTTAGCTAGTCAGTTAGATTGATTTCATAGATTACAATCCTGTCGACATGATTCAAATTCTCCTTTATGTAGAACTGTTGTATACTGATGGAATTAATATAGAGATTATGTTGTAATTAACTAACAAATACTAATCACATTTACCCCAAATTTGTTTTGTTTTGTGTTCATTTTCTTGATAATTCCACTGCAAAATTTTCTCATTATTTTCATTCATATTCCTGTATATTCATGGTTCAATAATTTAACATAGTATCAGAGCCTATTTGAGCTAGCAGCAAGTCTGTCCAATCTCCACTGTACACTAGAAGCAACTAGGTTTCCACATCATTCCTGTAAAAATTTCCTTGCTATGTTTGGATTCATTCAAACTAGTCTTTGTAGGTGTGACAAACCTTGAGAATTTGTACATGTTGAGGTGGAAGGATTGATTCTAACATGATTTCAAATTGGTTTTAGTTTTTGTAGAGTTACTTGCAAGTACCTACGTAGCTTGCTGAGGAATTGAATGCTCATCAAACAAATTGATGGATTCTTCAGCTCTTACACCTCGAATCCTTACACCCTTCAACTATGTTGATTGTAGGTAAGATATGAAAGTATCCTTTCCCAAAAATGGCTTATTTAGGATGACTATTGGAAGAGAGACAGATCCCCATCACCCTCCTGATAAGAACAAGTTCTTGAATTGGATGGATGAAGCCTTCAACTTCCTATGCACACATATCTATTGGGATTTTTTGTTCCACCTCGAGGGACTAAGGATTTTGAAAGAATATTGGGAGAAGCTTGAACATCATTTAGAAAAACATGATGAGATTCAAGGGCACATATTGGAGAATGACCTCATTGCATTGTATCCTAGTAGTTTCAAAACTATCTAGCAGTTCATCACAAAATTCAAGTCACTAGCACTACAATGTAAACAATGCAGTTTGGAGAGGAAATATGAGAAACTAGTTCTATCGGTACTGAGAAAGCTTAGCTCATAGTACTCTGTTTTTGTCTCTACATTCCATTCCGAAAGAGCTTCCATCCCCAAACAGAAGATGCCTTTTCTTGATGATTTTTCCAAGTCCTTAATACAAGAGAAAGATAAATTGGTTCAAATGGGAGTGATGAAGACCTCCAATAACTAAGCATTCTTAGTGAAAGACTCAAACAATGCACAAGAAATAGGGACGCACAAAGGGAAGGATCCCAAAGCCACTAATTTGAAGCCAAGAGAGAATCAGAGATATTTTGATGCATCCCCAGGTTCCAGATAAGAGAATACTAAGTGTGCATACTGTATGAGGGGTTTTCATACAGAAATCTAGTGCATGAAGAAGACCCTCGACCAGTTGACAACACTCCTTGAACAAAAAAATATTTCCCTTCCATAAGGTCCAGGTATGTTTGATGTTGGAGAGAATACTAAATAATATGAGAGGTTCCTTTCTTTGAAATAAGCCCTCAATCCATCAAAGTATTACTTGATAGAATCTAGAGCATTCAACCACATGGTTTCCTCCAAGGAATCCCTCACCACTCTCACTCTATCAATAGGACCTAGCACTAATATGGGAGATGAATCCCAAATCCTAGCTGATGGGAGAGGTTCTATTAAAATCCAACATTATGATTTCAACAATGTACTCTACATGCCCTCTCTTGTAATAAAGGTGATTTGTTCAAGATGAAGAAGAAGAAAAATATTCAATATAATCAATTCAAATTGAATAAAGTCTCATTGGAGTGACTCCTTCTTTTGCTACTCTAGAATTTTATGAGATATATGATATGTCATATTCTCATATAGTTGATCCAGAAGAATACATTCGAATCTCTGTTATTGAAGAAAAACTCTCCTTCCATTCTATGCAAACATTCTCCAGTGATTCTTCTATTTTAAATTGTGTGCATAATTTACTAGTGATTGCTTTAGAAAATAAAGAGGAATTTGATTTATCTCTCTCTAATATTGCTTTTGGTGTGCATATAAGTAATAATTTGGATATTTTGGAAGAAATATCGTATTTTAGGAGTGATCCATTCACTCTCATTGATCTAGAGCTTCCAGGAAATTCCTGCATGATTGAATGCACCAATACTCATAGTTTTGAAGAAGGAGAAAATTATGCATCTACCATCTTGGTGGAGCAGTTGAATTTGTTCCACACTCTAGGATATTGTATGACCTTATTTGGATCTGATATGACCTTATTTGGTTCAAGTTTTAAGCTTCAAGAGTCTCCAGTAATACTTGTATATATTCTCATCAATTTTGGTGTGAAAAATAAAGTACCAAAATTCTCTTTCAAAATTGTTGCTGGGGATTTGATGTCATCTTTCCCTCATAATTTTGTTGATATTATATTTTTTAAATCATTGGTTATTTTTGAAGATATATCATATTATGGAGCTCAATCATTCACTCTCGACAGTCCCAGGGATTCTCTACCTTCCTATTTGCTCACATGCTCATCTCCTCACAGAACTAGTAAAGATGATACATTCTGCATTCTCCTGGAAACTTGCTCCTAACACTTGGAGCTGATTTTACCTCACATGGTTTGATGTTCAAGGCTGCAATCTATTAGTTGCTTGGTTTTTCCTCACATGGTTCAAATACTCAGGCACTTTTTCTCTCTCATTAGTTGATCTCAGTTTCTCTACATGGGTCAAGTATTCATCTTGCAGTTGTCTATGTTCCTGATTCATTTGAGCATATTCTTATTCTTCTAAAGAGGAAAATTAGTCCAGACATAATCATTTACTTTGGAGAAGTTCAATGGAATCCACAGTCTCAGGTGTTAGGAATTATGATCCAAAATGTAATAATTGGAAGTTTAGTTTAATAAATGTAAAGGGCATCTGCATACTCACGTGATTATGTGAGGTGTCCCTTAGATAGTTTTTGTAACGGTAAATTAGTTGTTACTCTTTGGATATTTAAATCCATAGAGTTTTCCATGTGAGGTAATCTTTCAGGACTTAGCCCTCACATCTCTGTGATGTAATTATTTTCCTTCTTCATTAATAAAGTTATGTGTCTAAGGACACTTTGTCAAAGTGGTATCAGAGCACGCGGTTAAAGCTTGGTCTAGTTGGAACCTGCTTGGAAGGTGCTAAAGGTTGTTTGAAGAAGGTGACTTTCAAGGTTTTGGAATAGCGAAATTTTGATCGTAAATTAATGCTTCCTATTCTTTTGGGATAAAAAAAAAGAATCTATGCCAAAAAGATTAATGCTTCCTATTCTTTTGGGCTAAAAATGAATCTCTGCAGAAAATATTTTTTATAGACTCAGTGTTTTTTTTATAATATTTTACTTGGAGAGAGTAAAATAATTTTTTTTTTTAAGACAAGGTTATTTAAAAATTTCGTGGAAGAGAATTTTAAAAAAAAGGAAGACACGTATAAGTTCTTGTTTAAAAAATAAAAATCATTCTTATTGTGCTCACTCACTGAGAGAGATAGCATAGATGGTGTTGGGATAGAGATGTCCGAACCAGTAGGCATTGAAGAGAGAAAACCAACATTGAAGGGAGAAAACTAGCAGGCATTGAAGAGAGAAAATCAGCGTTGAAGAGAGAAAACCAACAGACATTGAAGAGAGAAAACTAGCAGGCATTGAAGAGAAAAAACCAACGTTGAAGAGAGAAAACCAGCAAGCATTGAAGAGAGAAAACCAATGTTGAAAAGAACTAGCAAAACTCTATCCTAGAGATAGAAGAGTTCACAATCTTGTATAAGTTTTTCACTTTTCATTTAATTCAAGATTTATCTAATATTTTGAAAAGTGAATAAGTTGTTTTGGAGAGATAAGGTAATTTATTATTCATTTTTATTTTTGGAGATTTTTTATATTAAGAAGAAAAAGGTGGAGAAATAAAACTTAAAAAAAAGGTTACTTTTGGAGTTGATGGGATTGGATCTTGTGACCTCCCACTCAACAATCTTGTATCTGTCCAATTCACCTATCAAGATTTGTTATTTTTTGGAGTGATAAGGTGTAATTTTTTACTGGGAATTGGAGTAATAAGGAGCATTGTTGGTGTCATAAGGAGTACTTGTATTTTCACTCAAGGTTTGATTAGAGCAAAGTGAAGCTCTATCAATTTTTTTTCTTGAGGCTATAAGTGGGTCAAGGAAAAGCCCCTATAGCTTTCTTTTGCATGGTGTGTGGTGTTTCTTGCAATATTTCTTTCATGGTGGCTCTTGTTGATGAGTAATTTTCTTTTCATGTTGGTGGTGATATTTTTGCATAAAATCTTCTATTGGTGATATAAGGTGATTTTTTATTCTAGTGACATAAGGTGATTTCTTTTTTTAATTATTGGAGCTATAAGGTTTGCATAATACACATCTTCTGGAGTTACAAGGTGTTTATTTTTTTTTTACAATGTCTAAAGTTGTAAGTCTTTTTAATGAATTTGACAAGTTGGAAGGATCTAAAAATTATAAAGTTTGGAGTTGTCATATTCAAAGCACTCTTATTTACAATGAATTGTGGAAGGGTGTCTGTAATGCTTAGCCTACCAAACCAAATAATCCTGATCAACTTGCAAAATGGGAACTAAAAGATGAGAAGGCCTTAGCATTGATTCACAGTACTATTTCTGATGATATTTATGTGCATATTGAAAATAGTTCTGATGCATGGTCAACTTGGAAAACATTGAAATATTTATTTGATTCTTAGAGTGAAGCTAAGAAAATCGATCTTCAATTGAAGTTGTTTCAACAAAAATTGTCTTTAGGAGGTGATGTCATGGAGTACATTTCTAGATTGAAAAATATCAAACAAGAAATTTCAAGAGCCGGTTTTGGTAACTTATTGAGGACAACATGATGGTGACCATTTTGATCGCACGATTGCCTGAGACATATAAGCATTTTTTGGAAACTTTACAGATTACAAATAAATTGGATAAAATTTCTTTTGATGAACTAAGTGAATTACTTGCCACACATGACAAAACTTTTGGTAAAACAAAGCAAGCAGGAGAAGATGTTTTGGTCCTAAGTACTAGCAAATAGTCTTTAGGTAATCATCAAAAGGGAAATGATCAAAAAGCTTTTTAGAATTCAAACAGAGGTCGTGGTCAGGGTTTTGGAAGAGGAAGAGGCTGCGGAAGAGGAAGAGGAAGAAATCAAGGAAAAGGTTCTAAAGAATCATAAAGTACACAATCACAATTTTCTGGAAGAGGAAGAGGTTCAGAAAACCTACAAGTCTCTGGAAGAGGAAGAGGTAATAAACAGGTCACATGTTTTCCTTGTAATAGAGTTGGACATTATGCTTCAGACTTTGGAGTTTCATTTGAAAAAATTCTAAAATAAAGAGAATCTAAATAATCTTCATTAGCGGCACATTATGCTCATGCAGGCGATAGTGAAAATTGTGAATATGTATTTACAGCAGTTGGACAATCAGAATCAATGGATTTTGTTGAAGTTCATTAGTTGAAATCAACGAATTTTGTTCAGTCTTCTTATTGTTTCAAAAATGATTTTGAAGATGCTTGGATTATGGATACATGGGCTACTCAACATATGACATATAGGAAATATTTCTTTTGGAGTTATGAATATTTTCATTTAAATTCAATTTTTCTTGCAGATGATTCTATTCATTTACCATAGGGAAAAGGAACAGTCAAGGTTGACTTGCCAGGAATTGGAGAAAGATTGATTTCTAATGTTTGGTATGTGCCTACATTTAAGAAAAAATTGTTGTCTTTAGTTGTCATTCACCAATTAGGACATCAAATTGTAATGGAAGATGGTATCCTTTTGGTTAATTCAAAAACAAATGCATACAAAACAGTTATGACAGCTTATGAAGACGGAGAGCTTCTTAGGATGAAGGGAACATTCATTCCTATATCAAAGGAACATTTGAAGGAGTTTGTCGGTTTAGTTGAAAATGTGGTTTCACCTATCAGATTGTGGCACATTCTTGATAGTCTTGTACAGCTTCAAAAATAGGGAATGGTAAAGGGGTTGCCTACTTTTCGGAAGGAAAATGCAAAGTGTGAAGCTTGCATTTATGGCAAACAAATAAGGATAGATTTATCAAAAAGCACTTGGAGAGAAACAAGGAGATTACAACTTGTTCATAGTGATGTTTGTGGCCCTTTGGAAACTTCTCTTGGTGGTTGTAAATATTTTTTGTTGTTTATTGATGATTTTAGCAGAATGGTTTGGGTGTATTTTTTGAAGGAAAAATCAGAAGTGTTTGAAAAGTTTCAGTCATTTCAAAATTTGGTTGAAACAACGACAAAAGAAAATATTGCTACTTTGAGAACTGATAACAATGGTGAGTTTACATCAAATAATTTTTTGACTTATTGTTAGGAAAAAGGGATTAAAAGACAATTGACCAATTTTTATACTCCACAACAAAATGGAGTATTAGAAAGGATGAATCAGAATTGATTGGGCATGGCGAGAGCAATGTTATTTTTCAAAGGGTTGAGTTCATGTTATTGGGCTAAAGCAGTTCATACAACAGTTTATTTGAGGAATCGATCTCCTTCGTCATCACTTGATGGAATAACTCCTTTTGAGGCTTGGTATGGATTCAAACCTATGGTCAAAAATTTGAGAGTTTTTGGTTCAGTTTGTTATGCACTTGTCCCAAAAAAAGTGAAAGAAGTTAGAGTCTAGAAGTGTTAAGTGCATGTTGATTGGTTATTCCAATGAGAAAAATGGGTATAGGATTCTGTTAGATGGAAAGTTTATTGTCAGCAGGGATGTGATTTTTGATGAAACATAAAGTTTAAGTGTAGAAGAGGTTGAAAAACAACTTAGTCACTTAGAGGAAAAAGTAACTAAGGAACAATTAAGGATGCAACACTTAAATAAGACAAGGAATGAATAATGGTTTAATCTCACTGCAGAAGTACATGATGATGAACAGGTTGAAGACACCTTGAAATAGGTTGAAGATACCTTGAATTCTTCACAAATTAACTTGGATGATTCAAATCAAGTTAACATTGAAAACAAGAAACCAAAATGAGAAACTAAGTTAGTTTAGGATGTTAAGTCTGATGAAAAAGGGAAAATAGGTACAAGGAGTTATAATATGGGTTCAAAAACCAGCTACTTTTAATGAAGCAGTTGAGTATGATGAATGAAAAATGGCCATGCAAAGTGAGTATGATGTAGTAATGAAGAATCAGACTTGGAAAATTGTTGATTGTCCACATGATGTTAAACCCATTGGTTGTAAGTGGGTTTACAGAATTAAGTACAAAAAAAATGGAGATATTGATAAATATAAGGAAAAATTGGTGGAAAAGGGTTTTTCTCATAAAGAAGGGATTGATTATGAGGAAAATTTTGCTCCAACGACAAACTGGAATACTATCAGGATTGTGCTAGCTTTAGCTGCACAAAATGGATGGAAAGTGCATCAAATGGATGTAAAAAGTGCATTTCTAAATGGTGATTTGCAAGAGGATGTTTATATGACTCAATCTCCTAGTTTTGAGGTTCCAGGGAAAGAAAATCAAGTTTGTAAACTAGTTAAGGCATTGTATGGATTGAAATAGGTTCCCAGATCTTGGTATGCAAAAATGGATTCCTACCTACAGAAAGTTGGTTTTCTTCGTAGTGAGTCAGATGATAGTTTGTATGTTCAAATCCAGGAAAAAAGATTAGTCATATTGGTTATGTATGTTGATTATTTGCTCATAACAGGTAACAATAATGATCATATATTTCAGGTTAAGCAACATATTCAAACAGGTTTTGAAATGACAGAATTGGGATTACTTCATTACTATCTTGGAGTTGAAGTAAAGTAGCGGGAAGGAAGCATATTTATTTCTCAAGCTAAGTACATTTCTGGATTATTGAAGAAGTTTGGAACGGGGGAATGTAAACCAGCGATTACTCCCATGGAGCAAAATTTAAAAATTTCTAAGTTTGAAGGGGGGGACTTGTAAATTGTACTGGATATCGACAGTTAATTGGATGTTTCATTTACTTGATGAATACTCGTCCTGATCTATCTTATGTAGTCAACATGATTTCCAGATATATGCAGGAACTTAGAGAAATTCATTGGAATTCAGCAAAAAGGGTGTTAAGGTATCTTCAAGAAACAAAGTATTTTGGACTTGAGTTTAAAAGAAACAAAAATTTCAAGCTTGTCGGCTATTCAGATGTGGATTTTTCTAGAGATGTTGATGACATGGCATCTAGTTCAGGTTACTTAATGAATATCGGATCAGATACAGTGTCATGGAGTTGTAAAAAATAGGATACAATTGCGAATTCTATAGCAGAAGCATAATATATTTCAGCTTGGGAAGCCGCTTGTGAGATAGTCTGGTTAAGAAGGATTTTGCAGGACCTCAAAATTGATTAGAAAGAAGCAACTTCATTATTTATTGATAATCAATCAGCAATCATGTTAGCCAAAAATATTGTCTTTCATTCAAATACTAAGCATGCGGATACTAAGTATCATTACATTCGGGCTCTCGTTGTCAAACAAATCATCAATCCAAAGTATTTTTCATTAGAAGATCAAACTGCAGATAATTTTACAAAATCTCTTGGAAGGGTCAAATTTGATAACTTTAGAAATGAACTTGGTATTTGTTCAAAAGAACTTTTGCATCAAAGGGGGAATTGTTAGGAATTATGATCCAAAATGTAATAATTAGAAGTTTAGATTAATAAATGTAAAAAGGCATCTACACACTCACGTGATTATGTGAGGTGTCCCTTAGTTTCTATAACGGTAAATTAGTTGTTACTCTTTGGATATTTAAATCCATTCAGTTTTCCATGTGAGGTAATCTTTCGGGACTTAGCCCTCACATCTCTATGATGTAATTATTTTCCTTCTTCATTAATAAAGTTATGTGTCTAAGGACACTTTGCCATCAGGATGGTGCTGCACATAAGAACCAATATATTGCATTTTCTACTGCATAGTGCTGCAAATTGTAGAAATTTTTTCAAGCTGTTAGCTTGTTTTTCCTAATTCACTGCTTATTTTAAGGGTGGGGGGGCTTCCCATGAGGTTTTCCCTATTTCATTGGTTTGTTAAGAATATTTTTTAATTCTTTTATATTGTAATGGGTGGCTTTTGTCCTAGTTTCTAGGGCCCAAATTTGTCCAAGTTAGGCTTAAGGGGGTTGTTAGGATTATATAATCAGCTCTTGTCCATTTATAGTCTATTAGATAATCCTGCCTAACTTAGGAGTCATTTACTTAATTTTGGTTCCATTGGGTCCACTAGTACCAACCACTAGAGTATGGGGAATACGTATAGAGGCTAACTAACACTTACTAGATGTTCATCCATCAGTTTATGGGCCTCTGAGTCCAATCTCTACAATCTAGGAGCCCACTGTGAGACCCACCAATAGTCTCCTTCAGTTGGTTGTGGTATGTAGGCAGTTATGCTGAGTCAACCTCTAGTTACATTCAGTTAGATGTATTTCAGTTGAGTTAGCACCAGTTTTGCATGCATCCATGGG
>LPNX010490181.1:90779-101377 GCA_001517045.1 Pseudotsuga menziesii | reverse complement strand
TATCCATTGTTTTCCATAGATCTCCATTTGAAGCTATTGCCAGAGTTTGCCAGAGATCTCCACTGTTCTAGATAGAGTTACCCAGGAAACCTAGCTCAGGAATTTTTTTATTATTATGGCAAGGTCGTGTGGCATTATTTAAAAAAAGAGATCTAGTTACCTCTCTTGGGAACTGCGCCCCCCACTGCTCATTGCCTGATCACTTGGAGCGGTGCTGTTTTTTAATATATTTTTTTTATTAAAAAAAAAGAGTTTTGTTTTTCTATATTAAGAAAAAGAGGGCTAAGCAAGGTATTTCCTTTTATTAAAAAAAAACCAAGGCTAAGGAAAGTTTTTTTTATTTAAAAAAAAAAGGAAGAGCAAATATTGTTTTTTAGTCATATCCGATGGCTAATACAAGTTCTTTGAACCTGATCTCTGGACCTATTCTAACCGGAGCTAACTATGAATTTTGTTCTATCAAAATGAAGACATTTCTGCAACTCAGGAAATGTTGGGATATGGTGGAAACAGAGGTTAAAGAACCTGAAGTGGCTGCTCTGGCCACAATGAATAATACTCAGAAGAATGCTCTTGAATCTCACTGAGACTGAGATCTCACATACACATGGATGATCCAAAGTTGCATTGAGGAGTCCATTTTCCCATGAATCTCAGGTGCTACATGTGCACATCAAGCTTGGAATCTATTTGCATCGGCCTACAAGGGAACCGATTGCGTTAAAACGGTAAGACTGCAAACCCTATGCCTTTAATTTGAAAGTTTGAAGATGAAAGAGTTAGAAACTATGGATTGGTTCATGAATAGGGTTTTGGGTATTGTGACCCAATTCCAAACCTATGGTGAATCGCTAGAACAAAAAAATCATTGTCCAAAATACTTTTCCGTGTCTCACCAAGAAATTTGCTATGGTAGTGACTGCCATAGAAGAAGCAAAAGATCTGTCTAATTTCACCCTAAAAGAGTTGACTGGATCTCTTCTATCACATGAAGAGTCATTAACTCAAGAAGAAGAATTGTTGACCAATGGATTCAACACCTAGGATTCCTTTAATAGAGGTCAAGGCAGAGGAGGACGAAGTAAAGGAAGAAGAGGTCGATGGTCTCGATATACAGAAGACAGAACTAGTCACAATCATGAACACTTTGAGCATTTAGAACATTCTCACAACTCTCAAGTCAGAGGGGAAGAGGCAAGAGATGTACCAATAAGTCCAACATTCAGTGTAACTACTACAAGAAATATGGGCACTATGAACGAGAATGCAGAAAGAAGCAAGCATACCAGAACAATAGTAGAGCCAATGTCTCCAAAGAAGAAGAAGGCTTGTTAAAGGTGATGTCTCTGTCTTATCAAGCAACTGAAGAACACTGCAGCTTAGATCTATGTCTAGTAGATAGCAGTTGTAGCAATCACATGACAGGTAACAAGTCATTATTCTCTAGTCTAGATTCCTCTGTTGTCATGAATATCAATCTAGGAGATGACTCTCTGGTTCTAGCAAAAGGAAAAGTATTATTCCTATACTTACTAAACAAAACGAAAAAATTTCCATTCATGAGATGTTTTATATACCTCATTTGACTATAAATTTGATCAGTATAGGTCAATTACTTAAGAATAAGTATGATGTTAGGTTTCATGATACATACTGTGCTATCTATGATAAACATCCTAATAAGAGACTCATAGCCAAAGTTGAAATCACCAAGAATGGAATATTTCCTCTTAGTCTTAGGAGTGCCAACCTTTTACAACATGTAGCTCATACAGTTTCTAGTCAAGATGATCCCTCGTTATGGCAGTGTAGATTTGGTCATCTTCCCTTCAAGAGTCTCAATCTCCTGCACAAATAGTCAATGGTCAAAGGATTATCGGTTATTCATAAACAATCCAACACCTGTGAGGATTGTATCACTATTAAACATCATAGGGACAATTTTAGCACTTCCACATCTCAAGCCAAAGAGCAACTTGAGTTAGTTCATACAGACCTCTATGGACCCATGCAAACCCAATCCATAGGAGGTAGTTTTTATTTTCTAACCTTTATTGATGATTTTAGCAGAAAAACATGGATTTATTTTCTCAGGAACAAATCAAAGACCTTCTCCAAGTTTAAAGAGTTCAAGGCTCTCACTGAGAAGTAGTCTGGAAAGTCCATTAAAATGCTCAGGTCAGATGGTGGAGGTGAATATGATTCACATGATTTTTCAGACTTTTGTAAGTGGCATGGAATCCAGAGACATTTCACCACTAGATACACTCCACAGTAGAATGGAGTTGCTGAATGAAAGAACTAGACGATCATGAACATGGCTTGTAGCAGGCTATCACACAATAAGCATGCTATCACACAAGAAGCTGTCAAAGGAGTATTGGGCTAAAGCTGTTGGATGCTCAGTCTACTTGCTCAACAAATCACCCATGGTGACTGTCCAAGACAAGATTCTTGAAGAAGCATGGAGTGGCACTAAGACTAGTGTTTCACATCTCAGAATCTTTGGTTCTGTTTCCTTTGCACATATACTTTATGAACTCGAAAGAAAGTTAGACAAGAAAAGTGAGCGCTGCATTTTCATCGGTTATAGTGAACAACACAAGGAATACAAGCTACATAATCTTATCACCAAGAAGCTTGTGGTGAGCAGAGATGTAATGTTCATTGAAGACAAATTATCTAGTGATCCTTCAGACATACAACATGAAGAACGCTCATATCAGCCAGATCTACCTATCATACTTCCAAGATTGGAAGTACAGCAACAAGAAGATGCAGTAAATGGTCCACCATAGAACCGGAAAACCAAAACCTTGAAAGAGTTATATGAATAGACTCTAATTCTTTATGAGTAGCTTCAGTTTGCTCCCTTCTCCTGTCAGCCCACATTTTTGAATGAAGCAGTGAAGGATGCACAGTGGGCAAAAGCCATGAATGAAGAGATTGATGCAATAGAGAAAAATTAGACTTGGGATCTTGTTGACATCCCTGGAGACAAAACCAGTATTGGAGTCAAATGGGTTTATAAGACCAAATTGAATGAAAAAGGAGAACTTGAAAATCACAAGGCAACGTTGGTTTCCAAAGGTTATGCACAGAAGTATGGTGTAGATTATGATGAACCCTTTGATCCTCTAGCAAGGATGGATACCATCAGAGCTGTACTTTCCATTGTAGCACAAAATCAATGGCCTGTGTATCAATTGGATGTGAAATCTACCTTCCTTACTGACATTCTTGAAGAAGAAGTTTATGTAGACCAGCCACCTAGTTATACTATCAAGGGTCATGAAGACAAAGTGTATAAGCTAAAACAGGCCATGTATGATCTAAAACAAGCTCCACGAGCTTGGTATAGTAGGATTGACTCCTACCTCATCAACAATGGTTTCAACAGAAGTAGCAATGAGCCCACTTTGTATGTCAAAACAGAGGAAGGTAAAATATTGATGGTATGTCTTTATGTTGATGATATGATTTACACCAGTAATTTGATGAATGAAGATTTCAGGACAATCATGAAAAAGGAATTTGAAATGACTACTCTATGAAGTACTTCCTTGGCCTGTAAGTTACTCAAACTAATAAAGGTATTTTTATCTGCCAGCATAAGTATGCTACTGATATTTTGCAGAGATTCAGAATGGATAAATGTAAACCTGCAGAAACTCCTATAGCTCTTAGCACCAAGTTAACCAAGAATGATGATGAACCAACAATAAACAATACACTCTATAAACAAATGGTAGGCATTTTAATGTATTTGATTGCAACTAGACCTAATTTGATGTATGCTGTCAATCTTATTTCTAGATTTATGGAGTCTCCCAAAGAATCTCACTGGAATGTTGGAAAAAGAATACTAAGATATGTTGTAGGCACACTTGGCTATGGCCTTTGGTATGTTGGTTGTGGAGCCTAATATTCCAGGTCTAGAGATATTAGTCAGTTGTGATTGTAACCAAGGAGTACTGTACACTCATTCCCCCTGCCTTGGGGTTTAGGGAAACACCCTAAAAAAGGGGGTTCAGGGGTGGATTCCACAAGAAAATTTCTTGGGATGTGTGTTGGCCAATAGTTTTGTGGACCCATGGTATTGGGTTAACCCTAGAATCTTTTCATTATATTTCCCCTATAAAAGAAAGTATTGTAAAATGATTGAGTATGGTATTATATTGTGTTGGAAGAGAGACTGTGAGAGTGTGAAGAGGAAGTGCAACAGTTTTGTTGCAGGGTGTATCCCTTCATCTTTCTGGACTGTAATAAAAGGAATACCAATTTCTTTGTGGACGTAGCCCATCGTTTGGGTGAACCACATTATATCTGTGTCTCTCTATAATGTTTTAATGTGTTTTGCATCTTGTTTATTGATTGTGACTGTATATCTGTTATTTCTCTGCGGTCCTATTTTCTAACAATTGGTATCAAATCCAAAATGTCTATTTGGTTGGTAAACTCACAGGAAAGAAGGGTCCTTGGTTCGAGTGGGAGCAATGGCAGAAGAAGAAAAGCTTAGGGTCAAGAAATTTAACGGCCAAAACTATCAGTTATGGAAGATGCAATGGAGGACTATCTATACCAGAAGGATCTGTAGCTGTCGTTGCGTGAAATATCAAAACAGCCGATGGCTATGAAGGATGAAGAATGAGAGGTTCTTGACAGAAAGACACTGGGAACAATAGGGTTGTGCCTGGCTTCATTGATGGCCTTCAATATTTCAAAAGAAAAAACAATAGAGGGTGTGATGAGCGCATTGAGTAAGCTCTACGAAAAACCCTTGGCTTCTAACAAGGTATTTTTAATGGAGCGTTTATTTAATATGAAGATGTCAGAAGGTGGATCTGTTGGTGACCATTTAAATGAGTTTAATACACTTACCAGTCAGTTAAGTTCTGTAAAAGTGAACTTTGATGATGAGTTTAGGGCTCTTCTAATCTTGTGCTCATTGCCAGAACATTGGAATAGCTTGGTCATGTCTATAAGTAACTCTATCCCTAGTTCAAACACTCTTAAGTTTGATGATGTTGTTGGTGTTATTCTTAGTGAGGGAATGCGAAGAAAAAGCACAGGTTGCGTTGACCATGGAGAGCAGAGGGAGACAAAATGAGAGAGGAAGGATCCCAAGAAATCGTGGCAAGTCTAAAAAGGGAAGATCCAAGTTGATATTCGGAAAAATAGAGTGCTAGAACTGTGGTAAGAAAGGACATCTAAAGAAAGACTGCAGAGCTCCAAAGAAAAAAGGAGATAGACAGGAAGAGACTACTCAGGAAGCGAATGTAGCAGGTGATATGTTACAATATGCTTTGATTTTTGAATTAGATAATACTAGTGATTACTGGGTAGTAGATTTAGGGTCTTCATGTCATGCTACACCCCATAGAAAATTCTTTCATGATTATGTTCAAGGTGATTTTGGGCATGTGCTATTGGGCGATGATGAACCATGTAAAATTGTTGGAAAGGGTAAGGTACAGATTAAGTTAAATAATGGAAGTGAATGGCTGCTAAAGGATGTAAGGCACATTCCTTCTATGAAAAGAAATCTGATCTCAACAGGGCAGTTGGGAGATAGCGGCTATTTGTCTATGTTTAGAGAAACGTGGTGGAAGATCACCAAAGGTTCAATGGTAATTGAAAAAGGAGATAGGATAGGTATGTTATATTTACGTCCTCATAATACTGATTATTCTATCTTTGTAACTTCCACAGAAACAGGTGCGGCATTGTGGAATCATAGGCTTGGCCACATGAGTGAGAAGGGGATGCAAATTCTCCACTCAAGGAAACTGTTTCCTGATATGAAGTAGGTAAGTTTGGAATTCTGTGAGAACTGTGTTTACGAAAAATAGAAGAGAGTTAGATTTCTCAGGGCTGGGAAAGAAAAGAAGAGTGAAAAGTTAGAGCTTGTCCATACGGATGTATATGGACCAACTCAGGTACAATCTCTTGGTGTCTCTCATTATTATGTTACTTTTATTGATGATGCAAATAGAAAAACTTGGGTTTATTGCATTAGAAAAAAATATGATGTGTTTGATACTTTTAAAAAGTGGAAAGCTTTGGCTAAGAATTATACAGGAAAAAGGTTGCAATGTCTCATATCTAATAATGAAGGCGAGTACTGCAGCAAGGAGTTTGATAGTTACTGTTTACACAATTGGATTGATAGAGAGAAGATAGTCCTTGGAACACCCCAAGAAAATGGTGTGTTAGAAAGGTTGAACAGAACGATCATGGAGCGTGCAAGGTGTATGAGATTGCATGCAGGGTTGACCTTACAGTTTTGGGCTGATGTTGTAAACACTACTATTTATTTAATAAACAAAGGGCCTTCAAGTGCTTTGGATGGTGGCATTCTAGAGGAGGAATGGCTGTGAAGCATTTTTCCATATTGATAAAGATGATAGAACACAGCTTAAGGCTAAATCCAAGAAATGTACCTTTATTGGATACGGGGTTGATGATTTTGGTTATCACTTATGGGATTTTAAAAATCACAAAATCATTAGGAGTAGAGATGTAGTATTCAATGAAAAGGTCATGTACAAATATTGGTTGTAGGGAAAGAAAGAATAAAAGGAAAACACAAAGTACACAGTGTTTGATGAAATCAAAGAAAATGAACCTCCAAAAGCACCAGAAAATCAAGAGCAGTAACAGGTACCCGAAACTCTTGCAACTGTAAGAAAGTATACCGGGTTAAGTAGACCCCCTGAATGATTCTCTCCTTCAATGTATTATTTTATGATGACTGATTCTGGTGAACCAAAATGTTTTGAAGAAGTAATGCAGGTAGAAACTAGAAAGAAGTGGGAGCAAGACATGGATGAGGAAATGAACTCATTGGTAAGAAACCAGACTTGGGATCTGGTTAAGTTGCCTATAGAAAAAAGGGCATTGTAGAATAAATGGGTTTACAAGTTGAAGGAAGAAGATGGAGGAAAGAAGTGGTACAAGGCTAGACTTGTTGTAAAGGGGTTTGCACAAAAGAAAGGTATAGAGTTTGATGAAATATTTTCTCATGTTGTTAAAATGACTTCAATTAGAGCTATTTTAAGTCTAGTGGCGGTAGAAGATTTGCATCTTGAATAGTTAGATGTAAAAACAACATTTCTCCATGGGGATTTAGAGGAAGAGATTTATATGTAGCAGTCACAAGGGTATGAGGTCAAAGGAAAGGATAATTTGGTTTACAGGTTGAAGAAGAGCTTGTATGGCTTGAAGCAAGCTCCAAGGAAGTGGTATTTAAAATTTGATAAGGCTCTGATAGAACAAGGTTATGATAGATGTCATTTTGACCACTGTGTTTATTTGAAGAGGCTACATAACGAAAGATATATTATCTTGTTATTGTATGTGGATGACATGCTTGTTGCATGGTCTAACATGCAGGATATAAATGTGCTCAAAATAAAACTAGCTAAATAATTTGTGATGAAGGATTTGGGTGCTACAAAGCAAATCCATGGTATGAGAATAACAAGAGATAGAAAAAATTGCAAATTGACATTGTCTCAAGGTGAGTACATAGAAAAGGTGTTGCAGAGGTTTCGAATGCAGAATGCAAAACCATTTAGTACACCTTTGGCCATCCATTTCAAACTAAGCAAGGATATGTGTCCAAAGACACATGAAGAGATAGATTACATGTCCAAGATTCCCTATTCATCAGCGGTTGGGAGCTTGATGTATTCCATGGTGTGCACAAGACCAGATATTGCACATGCAGTGGGAGTTGTGAGTAGGTATATGAATAATCCAAGTAAAGAGCATTGGAAAGCAGTACAGTGGATTCTTAGGTATTTGAGAGGTACCACTTCACATGCATTATGTTTTGGAGGTCAGACACTGTTCTACAGGGATATGTTGATGCAAATATGGCTGGTGATAAAGACAGCAGGAGTACCATAGGGTATGTGTTTATTGTAGGTGGAACAACAGTAAGTTGGATTTCAAAACTGCAATAAGTTGTTGCACTTTTAACAATGGAAGCAGAGTATGTTGCTACTACAGAGGCTAGTAAGGAGATGATTTGGTTGCAAAGGTTCAAGGAAGAATTGGGTAAGAAGTAGGAGAATAGTAGGCTGTATAGTGACAGCTAGAGTTCCATTCATCTTGCAAAGAACTCAGCCTTTAATTCAAGGACTAAACATATACAACTCAAGTACCACTTCATAAGATTTGTTCTAGATGAAGAACTTGTAAAACTGGAAAAGATACACACTAGCCAAATCCATAAAATGAAGGGAAGGCTCTAGATAACATATTTACCAGTCTGCATACTTGAAGTCAGGATATACCCACTTCTGATAAAATAAGTGGATCCACCACTAGTTGACGATGGAAAACTTACTCCAATCAACGAGGTAGCTATAGGTACGTCACTATGTCTAAAAGGAAAGGACATGGAAGGATTGCTAGAACCAGTTCCAGGCATATGGGTGCAGGAAAATAATGACTGGGTATTCACGTTTCCAATCGTTTTTCCTACCAAAGTAATCCCAAAAGACAAGGCTCCTCTAGGCTAAAAACTAGTTGAAGAAGGTCCTGCTCCACCTTTTGGATTGAGAATTGGAAAAAATCTCGGAGCACCCTCGGATACAAAAGGGAGTAACCAGAGAGAAACTGAGTTCCTGCTTGGTTTTTGTTGGCCTTCAAGCATGAAGGTGAAAATAAGAAATTTTCCAAGTTCAAGGTCCAGGGCATAGTCCAGCAAGTGCAGTAGCAGTGGAGTTGCTGTGATCAGTCTCCAAGTGGGAGATTGTTGGTTGTGGAGCCTAATCTTCCAAATCCAGAGATATTATTCAGTTGTGATTGTAACCTAGGAGTACTGTCCACTTATTCCCTCTGCCTTAGGGTTCGGGACAGGGCCCCAAAAAAGGGGGTTCGAGAGCGGAACCCCCAAGATTTTTTTTTGCGATGTGTGTTGGCCAATAGTTTTGCGGACCCATGGTATTGGGTTAACCCTAGAATTTTCCCATTGTATTTCCTCTATAAAAGAAATCATTGTAAAACAACTGAGTATGGTATTGTATTGTATTGGAAGAGAGACTGTGAGAGAATGAAGAGGAAGTGCATCAATTTTGCTGTAGGGTGTATCCCTTCATCTTTCTGGACTGTAATAAAAGGATTGGTAATTTCTTTGTGGATGTAGCACATCATTTGGGTGAACCATGTTATATCTGTGTCTCGCTGTAATGTTTTAATGTGTTTTAAACCTTGTTTATTGATTTAATTGTATATTTGTTATTGCTTCGCGGTCCTATTTTCTAACATGGTACACTCATACACCAGACAATACTCTTACAGGGTACACTGACAGTGATTTTGTAGGTAGTTTTGATGATAGGAAAATCACATCTGGTTATGCTTTCCATTTGGGTACAAATCTGATCTCTTGGGCATCTCAGAAACAACCCATTGTGAGCATGTCTTCTACATAAACATAATATGTAGCATCCACCATAGCAGCTTGCCATGCAGTTTCGCTAAGAAGACTATTAAAGGATATGGGAAACACTGCAAAACATCCCACTTCTATTTTCTGTGATAATAAATCTGTAATACAATTGTCTAGACATAATGTATTTCATAGAAAAAACAAACACATTGACACTCGCTATCATTTCATTCGTGACTTAGTCAATGATGGACAAATTTCATTAGTGTTTTGTGACTCTAAGGAGCAGTTAGATGACATATTCACCAAACCATTGAGAACATCTACATTTGTATATGAGAGAGAGCACTTAGGCATAGACAGTGATGATGATGCACTACCAGTTGAGATTAAGGAGGTGTGCTGAAGGGAGTAATCTCACCCGTAGTTAAGTTAGTGAGTTAGGTAACCCACTATATTTACTCACCTGTGGTATTCACCCATAGTATTGTTGTTTTCTATTTTCTATTTGATCTGCTCTTAAGAATGAGAAGGAAATCAATTGCCCGTAGTAATTTTGTTGCTTCATTCTATTCTTTCATAGCTGCTTGCCAAAAAAAATAAGCCTTTTCCGATTAGGAGGAATGCTTTCTTTGTCCTGAATTTTAGCCTTCACATTATCAATCGTGTCAAAGCTCTCAAACTCCAGTGTGATCGTCTTACCCGTCAATGTCTTTATAAATATTTCCATCCCACCACGGAGGCGAATAAGGAGATGCAGCGTAGATTCCTTTTGAAAGTTGTAATCGGCAAGAGTCATGCAAGAGTCCTCCCATCTTCAAGTTTCTTTCCTGTAGAGATCAATCTCTGTTCGTCCGAAGAAATTCCCACCTTAGCCTGAATCTTGGCCTTCACATTATCAATAGTGTCCGAGCTTTCAACTTTGAGGGTAATTGTCTTTCCTGTTAATGTTTTGACAAATATTTTCATCCCTCCTCTGAGACGGAGAACAAGGTGAAGCATCCATCCTGAGATCACGTAGAATCTCCTCTTTGTCTTGAATCTTAGCCTAACGATACGAACCTTAATGAAAGAATAATACTGTTGACGGCTTAAAATATAAATATATATCAAACACAAAACTCCGAAAAGACGATACAATACTTCAAAGAAATATGTGGAGAGACTATAAGAAAAGGTTTGATTGTTTTGCCCT